>CM063593.1:6824495-6928955 GCA_032356905.1 Salix exigua | reverse complement strand
AAATTTAGGAAAGAAGTTTAAGACACAAAGTTGATACACCAATTTCATGTATACTTAATTTAATAGATGTCTAAACAACAACTTTGCACAAAGTTGACACATAAGTCGCTCATTGACTGGATAAATGAATTTGTTTCTAAGGGCTTTCTAATTTCGTCCCACAAGGATACCTCTGGTATGTGTAGATGATGAAGAATTGGGCTGACAGGCAGAATTCTCTTTCCTTTGTCTGTAGATGATCTCATAATCATATCCCAACCGCTTTGTCACCCAATTTTGTTGCTCCAAAAAGTATTTCAAGCTGCGCTGATCTATATGGATGAATACTTTTCTAATTCCTAGAAATTACAGTATCCATACGCGAATGACTAGCATTTCTTCGGCATAAAACTTATTTTTTTTTATTTTTACTAGGAAGGTGAACTTCTTGTTTTGGTATTAATTAGTATTATCAATTTTTTTTAAAAAAAATCATCAGTTTATTTTATTTATTTTAATAAGTATAAACATTATCTTTCTATTTCTCAATAAATAAAAATACATGATACTCAAAAACTCATCAATAATATCAATATCTTTCTCCTTTGTGTTAAAAAATAAATTAAAACCCGAATACGTTTCACTCGGGTATATATTATAGGCCGATTGTTGTGAATACTAATGCTCGTCCTTTTAATGGCCCGTGTTTATGCTCTCTGCAGCAGGCTTAGTCAGGGCCCATAAGCCATAAATATGGGCCCCGTCGAAATAGTGCTTCATTGGGACCAAGAGTCGGCCCCAATCATTTCATTCCATGTGAAGCTGTCCGAAACTTCATTCAAGAAATAGGATGTGAACAGTATTCCTCCAGAAACTCTAGAATCTTCCACTAATTACCTCATTGATATACTTTTTTGAAAAACAAATATACGTAAATAAAATAAAAACCATGTTCAGATTTATAAAAAATAAATCTGAAATTAATTTATTTTTATGTTTCAATCATTTCAATATTATAATGTTAAAATATTTTTAAAAATAAAAAAAATGTTTTAATATATATAAAATACCCTCAAACACACTCTCAAAGTCTTAACAACTACGTAAACTAGCAAAACTGTGCAAAAGGTTTCGTAATAAAATTTCGAGCGGCTCTAGAAGTTGTTGTGGGGCGTGGCATAATTTATATTTATTCATTTGTCTGGTCGTTTTTTTACCGGGATGTCTGGGCACACATCTTGATAATTCTCATACTCAATCTCAATAAACATGTAAATAACTGCAATGATGATAGATATATTATATCACAAAAGAGGATAGACTCAAAAAGACACCACGAAACTGATAAATATATCATAATGAATTCAGAAATATACCACGAGGACAGACATATTATGAAAGTATGGACTCAGAAATAATAGAAAAGCACTCCTTCAGGTATCACTCCCACCGACTCCCACTAAAAGCTCGAACTGGGGTCAGGGGGCTCCTCTTCAAAATTCTGAGGCACATCACTTTGGTGGTATTTGTCTGGTCATTTTTGTTGTCGTGAGAACGTGAACTCTCTCAATAATTTAATTTCTGGTAAAGAAACTGTGTCGCAGACTGGACTGGTGTGCTGGAAATATGTGGTATTAAATGAAGCTACGACGCCACTGGTTGAAAGTGGTCGGCACCCATGAAAATATAAGTGTTTTGAAGTTATTTTTTAAAATATTATTTATTTAAAAATATATTAAATATGTATTTTTATTTTATCAAAATAATTTAAAAATATCAAATTTTGTTAATTGAAATTTAAAAATAAAAATAAAATTTAAAAATTTCAAAAATGCTATTGAAAAGTACTCATAAACACCTTAGATTTTGTTAATTAATGTTACCTATTGTTTTCGTCTCTTCTTTTGTTGGTGGTGGGTTCTTTATTTATTTATTTATTTATTATTATTATTATATGTGGTTGGAATGGTGGGATTATTGATGTCAAGTGTGTTGTAAAAACTATAAATAGATATTTTAAAAGACTATCTTACATTGGTAAAACACAAAAGACCCCTTAAGTATAGAGAGTATATATAGGATCTACTATCCCATATTGGTAAAAGAAGACCCTCGTCAAGTGTTTATATACTAAAACTTGAGATGAGGTAGTAACCAACAAATGAAGTAGAAGTGAGCTCATACACATGAGGATGAGTTGAGTAAAGTGAAAATCTCTGATTCACTCCCTGTGCGCTAGGCAACGCCTATACTCTTTGAAATCTTTTTGTTATTTTGATAACCCTTAAACTAAAAACATTAAATTTGCAGCCTTTGGTTTTAGTTATCATAATTATTGTAAAACATAAATTCTATAATTTAAATTATTATAACAGCTTTATTTTTAAATTATTGTAACAACCACTTTAATTTCATAAATATGGTTGTTACATTATAGTAGCCTATAAATACCATGCAACTTTTAACAACTATTTCTCTTCTTCTCTGCTCGTTTGCTGGAATTCTCTTCTTATTTTTCTTTGTTGTTGTTGTGTTCTCCTCTTTAAGGAAGAACTTGTTGAATCCTGGAGGGTGCCTCATTATTGGGGAAATATCCTTAAGGACAATGCTAAGCACGCCTCAAGTTTTTGTTTCTATTTCTTGATTATTTTCATTCCTTGCATTTAGTTCATTTTATTCACAACAAAGTGCAAATCAATTTTAACATGTTATCGGAGAGAGAAAATCCTCGATTAAAATATAGATATTGTAGTAGGTGGCATGATTTATGAACAAAATAATCTATATAACTATGTTATATTAATGTTATATCACTGTATTTCTTTACATCCGTGTTTATATAATCTCATGTATATTGTCTAACACAATTATGCAGGGTAATGTATTTATAATATGTTGCTCGTGGTGTCTGTGTCATGTAGCTAATCAGTTGATTACATGTTGCAATGATTTTTTTTATGTAATTTTAATTATTATTATCCATAAAAAGTTATTTACCTTTAATATTCATCAAGTATCTTATTAATAAATATAATATTTGATTCATAAATCTAGAATATAAATAAAATTCTTGGAACAAATAAAATTATAAGGCTATTATAAATTAGCTGATATTTTTTTTTTATTAGAGCAAAATGTTTCGATTTTTGGAGTGTTTTGGTACGCCATTTTGGAATTGTAGTGATTATATATGATTAATTATATATTTATAAAAAAGAAAAAGAAAATTATTTGACCTGGCTCCATCTCGCTGGTCTTCTGAGTTAATTATTTGAGCTTAGTTGCTTTCCCCCGTGCGTGGTGGGATTATTTTTTGTTAGTACATGGCGTTCTACTTTACCGGTTGGGTTTATTGCTTTCTTTTTTATTGGCACCTGGTTTGGATATTTATTTGTTTTTATTTTTCCTATTTATTGGCTTTTAATTAGAACCATGTCGATCTCTCTTTTTAAAGCAAATTAGTGACTACGAGGTTTAAAGATGGGGAGTTCCATTTTTCTACTCAAGTCTTTATTTATTTATATTTTATTAACATAAATATTCAGTTAAATTGTGGATACCTAGATTAATTTTATAAACAGTCGAGTTAACGAAGTTAATAGTTTTTTTATAGAGTTATTTTATTTTAAATTGTGGACACCTCGATTAATTTTATAAACAGTCGAGTTAACGGAGTTAATAGTTTTTTTATAGAGTTATTTTAAAAATAAAATAATTGTTGTGACGGGATAATAAATAATAAAGTTATATATATATATATATATATATATTCTATATTTCTTTAACTTAGTTTTAAAAATTTAAACCTGGAACAAAATGGAGACTGAAGAGGTGGCTTGATGGGTTAAAAAAATCATCCACGTCTCTAAGAAAAAAACAAACTTGCATTCCTCGGCAGAAACGTGGAATTCATTTTTTAAAGTTCCAAAGATACTGCTTAGCAATGTGTCGCTCTTCGATTGGCTATCATACAATTCCAAAATAGCGGTGATAATAAAACCCCCTACGGCTTCTCGCCTCCAATCCCCCCTCCCCGCCTCTCTCAAACAATCACCAAAAGATGGAGGGTCTCCTTTCACAGCCACCACAGGGACCGCTATTCCTCCGCCCAAGACGCTCCAAATTGGCCCAACGAATCCTCACGAGACCCCACTACATCCCCAGCAAATCAATCAAGACGTTCGTCAATGCCACCCTATCAAAGCCCACCGCCGAGATCCCTCCATTGCCAACTTCATCATCTTCCTCCCACGAAAATCCCTTACTCTCCTCCACGCTTTCTTCGCCTCCATATCGTGCAAACAAAGTCTCTTCAACTTCTCTGCAGTACCCGTCTGGTTACTTGGGTGCCGTACCGGAACGAACTGTTAAGGATGGCGATAACGAGAGTATAGTAAATGCAATGGAGTATTTGACGAATATATTGTCTTCAAAGGTGTATGACGTTGCGATTGAATCTCCATTGCAACTGGCGTCTAAGCTGTCTGAGAGATTAGGAGTCCGAATTTGGCTCAAGAGAGAGGATTTGCAGCCGGTAAGAGTATTTCAAATATTCCCATATTTTTAATGTTTATGTCATGTTAGCTTTTGGAAGATTATTATACTTCCTGGGTAGTTTGAGTTTGATCTCATATTGAATTTGATTTTTTATTTAGACTGCAAACATGATTGTAATTTTTAGCTGTTTCAATCAAAGTGTGTGTATTTAGCAGCCATAAATGTGGTTACTTTACAGTTTTTTTTCCCGTCAACTTTGAATAGAAACTGGGCGTGGGTTTTCATGCTTGAATGCAAAAAATGGCTTCTGTTTACGTCAATTTGATACTGATGGGTTTGATCAATCTATTATTCAGGTCTTTTCATTTAAGCTGCGAGGAGCTTACAATATGATGGCAAAAGTTCCAAAGGAACAGCTGCAAAGAGGAGTTATCTGCTCATCAGCTGGAAATCATGCCCAAGGTGTTGCATTAGCTGCCAAAAGACTAGGCTGCGATGCTGTGATTGCTATGCCTGTTACTACACCTGAAATTAAGGTATATTATGCGTGAGATTATTTTCTATGATTGAGCTGTGAAAGTATGTTTTTTTAATTGATTTTTGAATTTGTTCCATTGCAGTGGCAATCTGTTGAGAGGTTGGGTGCGACAGTTGTTCTAGTCGGGGATTCTTATGATGAAGCACAAACATATGCTAAAAAGAGGGCCGAAGAAGAGGGTCGGACATTCATACCCCCTTTTGATCACCCAGATATTATCATGGGACAGGGAACTGTTGGGATGGAAATTGTACGTCAAATGCAAGGTCCGTTGCATGCAATATTTGTGCCTGTGGGGGGTGGAGGCTTAATAGCTGGTATTGCTGCATATGTAAAGAGGGTAAATCCTGAGGTCAGTAATTTTTTTGACATTTAAATGATATGTACTGAAAAATTCGTTTGAATTTACTGATACTCGTGCTATTTTTGCATTTGATTTCTGGACAAACTGCCATGGGTTCTAAGGGCTCCAAATTGCTGTGTGTAATTTAATTGATTTTTTTTGTAATCTCTTCACTAGGCATTTGCTTGATGTTTTCCATGCAACGTCACAGAAATCTTGAAGAGGACTTATTCATTATGTAATGCAGGTTAAGATCATTGGCGTGGAACCCTCTGATGCAAATGCTATGGCGTTGTCTCTACATCATGGTCAGAGAGTGATGCTGGATCAGGTTGGAGGTTTTGCAGATGGTGTGGCTGTTAAAGAGGTTGGAGAAGAAACTTTTCGCTTATGCAAGGAACTGATAGATGGTGTAGTTCTCGTGAGCCGTGATGCTATCTGTGCGTCAATAAAGGTAGGGTATATTTCATATTTTCAAAATTGAATGAATCCTTCTCTTTTCATTATGCAATCCTAGAGTGATATGTTGGTCAGATGGGAGTAATTGCGTTAATAAAAGTAGGGTACATTTTCAAAATGAGGAGTGATTACTTAGCACCAAGGTTGTCAAACTCGCGTTTTTGACACGACATGGAATTGTCATTTGAACTTCGATTGTAAAATCATAAGTAAAATATTTCCGTACAAAAATCATAAAATCTCAAGTAAAATCATTTTAGTAGAAAAATCGTAAAATCATAAGTAAATATTTTCGAATACAATACAACACAATTATGACCATAAAACTTCATTAGTTAAGGTTCATATATGATTTAAAATAACTTAAAAATACAATACAAAACAAATTCAAAATGAGGGGTGATTACTTAGCACTAAAGTTCAAACTCGTTTTTTTATCATGACACGGATTTGTCATTTGAACTTGGTTCGTAAAATCGCAAGTAAAATATTTCCGTACAAAAATCGTGAAATTGCAAGTAAAATCGTTTTAGTAGAAAACTTGTAAAATCATAAGCAAAATATTTCTGAATATAATACAAAACAATTATGGCCATAAAACTTCATTAGTTAAGGTTCATACATAATATAAAATAACTTAAAAATACAATACAAAACAATTATGTCCAAGAAGTTGGAAGGTAACATTGAGCATAACTCTTTGTAAGCTCTGAAATTTGCAGTCGTGTCAAATGATTAGAGTTGGCTTATACACATCAACAACAATCAAGCAAACTAATTAAAATTAAAATAAATACTAGAAGATATTTAACTAATTTGCAATGGATAATTGTGTATAGACATAATGTATAAACTTCATGTCAGATATTAGCTAGAGCAGTGTCAGGAAACCTCAAGTCTATACATGAAGCATACCGCAGAAACACCAGCAACAAGGTCATACATCATAATCCCAGCATCTGCCAAGGCAAGGCTTGCGCAAGATATTAAAACAGGATGATCACTTGCAAAGACATGATCTCATTAATGAGTTTAAAGAAAATATTTCTTGATAGCCACTAAATTTTTTATTAGAAACCGGGCTGCAGAAAGAAAAAAACTTAAGAGCATTACAGTTTTTTATAGTAAACAGAAAAACAATATTCCCAGTACAAGTTTTGCATAGTAGTCATAAAGATGGCCATGCTATCCTGCAAACTAGACATAACATTATTTTCCTAAGGAGCACCCATGCTAAGCATAAGTTTCCTTAAACTGTCTTTATTTTCATTCTTCACCCCTTTATTTCCCCAAAATAGACCAAAATTTAGAGGTTAGTATGAAGTTGTGACTCACTGCCACCAGATTCTAACACTAATGCAAACAAGGTTGTCAATTATTAAATCTTTCTCTTGCAGCTCTTTGCCTTGATTTTCCTCTTAAGCTAATTCAGAGGCTGATACTGCAAGCTCAGGATCCCAATGAGTTAATTCTAACGCAGGACCCCTTTCCAGTTGCAACAATCTAAAGTATTGTGGATATCTATGACAAATTGTATCCTGAAATTCAAAAGGTAACCCAAAATCAGTCATCAAATTGGCTATTTTCTCCAACAAAATCCGCTTTTCCATTGACATCATCAATAATTCCTCAACTTCAGAACCAATAGATCCTCCATCTCATTCCTAACATGCAAATCAATCGTGTTCTTGCCGAAAACCCAAACATCACAATACCCAAAACTCAGCCATCAAATCCAGCCACCAAAAATCCGAACATCACAATACTCAAAACAAACCCAAAAAATCTAGTAACATGACAAGAAAGAGGTCAGAGTTCATGCCAATTGCAGATTGCTGAATTGCAGAAGTTAAAAGAATTAGAAAACTAACCTTCAACAAGTGTTATTACCGCCTTGCCGGACACCAGCCACCAGATCTTAGAAAGGCTGACGAGACTGACGATGGCGTCGAGCTTGCTGGGATCAGTAGTGCTGCACTGAGAAGAGGAAAATCAAGGCAAAAGGGAGGAGAGGAGTGAGGACGACAGTCGAGAGTGTAAGTGAGAACTGAGAAGAGAATTGCAAAATTCATTAACGCGCACAATAAACAGATCAGGGTCGTAAAATCATACCGATCCGGTGCATAATTAATTAACATTCTCAGTGCATGCGCGCATAGTAAACAGACAAGGACTGTAAATTAGACCGATCCAGTCCGATTTTATGATTCTATCTGATTTTACCTATTTTGCACCGATTTTATGTGGGGTTCAATTTTTTAACCCGATTTAACTAGTATGATTTTACGAGTTGAAACGCGAGTTCGATAACATTGCTTAGCACCCCACAATCATCTTCATCATTAAAAATTCCTTGTGTGCTCAGAATGTTGACTTCAGCATGGATATGTAAAAGCTGACTGAATTGGTCACACACACAGAGAGTGAAGGGCACTCTGATTCTAATCCTACAGTCCTTAATTCCTCTTCTCCCATTGATACAGTAAGTTGCTAAAATAAAATATTTGGTGAATTGTACTTCCCTAGAAATGATGGCTAACCCTGCAAACTGGGTAATAGCAGTCAGATTGAATTAACATTGAGTTTGTGTTGCAGGACATGTTTGAGGAGAAAAGGAGCATTCTAGAGCCAGCAGGAGCGCTTGCCCTTGCTGGGGCTGAAGCGTATTGCAAGTATTATGGCATCAAGGACGCAAATATTGTGGCAATAACAAGTGGGGCAAATATGAACTTCGATAAACTGAGGGTTGTGACTGAACTTGCTAATGTTGGTAGGCAACAAGAAGCTTTGCTTGCAACTGTTCTACCAGAGGTGCCAGGGAGTTTTAAACATTTTTGTGAACTGGTATGGCAACAATTTTTTTCAAAAGAACAGCCATTATATTCGTTTAATTCTCTCTGATGTAAGTCATTTGGGTGGGCAGGTAGGGCCTATGAATATCTCTGAGTTCAAATACAGATCAAATTTAGGAAAGGATGCTGTTGTTCTATACAGGTCAGTATTGATGAGATTCTAATGCCTATTATGAATATTTAAATCAGCTTGCTGATTTCAGTGTGAAATAGTTTCCTGTATGATTGTTATTAATCCTATGGATTTTTATCTCTTTTGAACAGTGTTTTGCTAGCAGCAATATTCACATGCAATTTATGTTTACTTTTTCTCCTCTTTGAATTAGTTAGAATGTATTTACTCATTTGGAATTCAAAAACAAAATGTAGTGAAACGAGCACTTTATTATCCTTTGAATTACGTGCAGTGTTGGCCTTCACACAGCATTTGAACTTGAAGAAATGAAGAAGCGGATGGAATCGTCTCAACTAAGAACTTACAATTTAACCGCAAGTGACCTGGTCAAAGATCACTTGCGTTATCTGGTAATATTGCTTTCTCATAAATAATTTCCCAAGTTGACTCCTTGAAGAAGTTTTTCTTTTAAGAAAAAGGATTTAATTTTCTATTCTCCTTTTATTTTATTTACACGTGTTGGTTAGACAGAAGGGATTTTTGTATTTTCTCCTAGTAATGCCCATGACTCCATATGAAAATGTGTAACTTGGGAAAGGGAGTCATATTCTCGCATATTTCTTTCAAGAACCTATTCATGTGTTGCACAAACTTTTGCCCCATTGGTCTTTTGCAACGCTTCATTTCTTATCTATCCTGCACAGATGGGCGGCAAATCAAATTTTCCGGATGAGATTCTTTGTCAATTTGTTTTCCCAGAAAGGCCTGGTACTCTGATGAAGTTTTTGGACTCTTTCAGTCCACGCTGGAACATTAGCTTGTTCCATTACAGAGGACAGGTTGGCATGCGAATGCTTCTCGTCCATATTTGATATTTTTCTGTTTGGTAAAATTGCTAAGCGATCTTTCCTCCTACCAATCCTGATATTGTACTCTTAAATTTCCCTTCCAACAGGGTGAAACAGGTGCCAATGTCCTGGTTGGCATCCAGGTTCCACAGAGTGAGATGGACGAATTCCGTAGTCGTGCCAGCAGCCTTGGATATGATTATGTTGTTGTCACTGATGACAATGACTTCCACCTTTTGATGCATTGATCAGAATCACTGGTTATATATCCGAGCCGGGTTATCTTCACAGGCTTGTTACTTGAGCAACAAATACCATTCTTAGGAGTGGACTATGGAGGGAAAACAAATATCTCTAGAGGATTTTACCATTTGTCTTCTGTTTCGTGGTTACTTCCCCATATTGTATTTATCATTAGGTTTTCCTTGTTCTTTCCTCTGTTTGGAAAGGAAACCGTATGGCTTCCAATGTGGGACTTGCACTCATTGGAAACGTGTTTAAATAATGGTTCAGTGACCGCAAGGTGATCTCTGCCGCCGCAAGAGGGAGGGGTTTTAAAGAGGTGATGTGGGATTTATCTATTCTGGGCTGTCGTTGTAGCTCGAGCCTTTCTTTATCAGGCGTCTAAATAGAGCACGTAGTGCGACCAGATCCACGAGGAGGTCCATTAATTCCAGTTGCTGGAAAAAAAAAACTTCACAGATTGTCAGCAGCTGCATTTAAATTTAAACATCCCTTAATGGTATTCTCATTTAATATCCCCCAACTATAATATATATAACACTACGACATTTATTTAGTCGTCAACACTGGTGCTTAATTAATTTAGTGTTTCTGTAAGGTTTACGTACACACTGGTTTAATATATGTCTCTTAAACTGATTCTGATTCATGTCAGTCTATAATGAATGAGCTGCTGCTTCTTCAGCTTGCCTGAGCTGTGGACCCTAATAACTCCTTGGTCATTGAAGGCCTGAACTGGCCAGGTGGGTTTGCAGCATTTGCCTGCGATTTATAGCTTAGGATTTTTGTGTTTATTGGATGAGTAATATTTGCTTAGATAAACAACTAGTTAATGTTTGGAGAGCACTCAAATTCGTCCTCTCGAAAGTGTTGAATGATAAATAATAGATTAAGCAAAGTATTAGAAGAAATGCTTCTAACATCTGATAATAACGATGATGTTGTTATTGGTGGTGGGTTAATTTAACTTAATTATGTTTATGCTCAAACCCTAACCAAAAAAAAAGAAGGAAAAGAGAGGATGACCCAGAGAGAAATATTGAGCACTTGTAATGGAGTCTACTCTTCATATGAGAAAAGCCACTTGCCCTGTCAAGGAACATGCAAGGCACCTTTCTTCACCCCAGCCGTGGCATTTTAGTCTTCAATAAAGCATTCAAGTTGGCTAGTTTTAAGAATTTATTGGACAAATTATGTTTTGCTTCATTGAATTTTGTCCCTTCTTACGCTGACAAGGAAGGTTGACCAGGCTTGTTGTGGAGCAACATGTAAAATGTGATCGATTAAGAATTTAAGACCTTTTCCTTAATTAGTTTTCTTAGTGTTTGAAGCTTTAACTAAACTGTTCTGTCCTCTCACAACATTTGTATAAACATGGCAGAAAGATGGTGACCTTTTTGCCAGCCTAATAAATACAGTTACAAAGAGGACATAAATCATGGGCTTTATAGGGTGTAAAACATGCTTCCTCCCCAGAAAATAAGCAGCTTCCATGGAATTCTACTCTTCAAGACAGTTATAATGCCTTGACCATCATTCCCACCAGCCTCCTCTCTCTCTCTCTCTCTCTCTCTCATTTGCACACACGCGCGCACGCTCGTACTGGGCAGAGAGTTCAGTTGTGGGAACTCAGAAAAAGAAATGGGGTTTGGTAGTTTTTGGGCTGCTTACTTTCTTTTTCATGTTTTAGTTGCCCTTGTGGCTCGTGGGGATCCTCTTGTTCCTGCAATCATCATCTTCGGAGACTCAGTTGTTGACGTGGGCAACAACAATAACCTCAATACACTCATCAAGGCAAACTTTCTTCCATATGGGAGAGATTTTGTCAATCACAGACCTACTGGAAGATTCTGTAATGGAAAGCTAGCAACAGACTTCACCGGTAACTACTGTACTTGTCAAGAATCCGCCATGTTTTTCTCCTCATTAATCCATCTCATAAGCTTGCCCATGATTTGTCTGATTCTTCCATGCAATATGTTCAGCTGAATACCTAGGCTTCACCACATACCCTCCAGCTTACCTCAGTCCAGATGCCACCGGAAGAAGCATCCTTACTGGAGCCAACTTCGCCTCTGCTGCTTCTGGTCTGTTTGACGGGACAGCCCAGTTATATGTAAGAGCAATGTCATTCCCTCTCTATCCATGTAAAAAAATATGTAATGTGATTACATGGTACTTGTATTAAGTTGTTAGGTAAAATCCGTAATATAATTTATATTATCATGTAACATACCTTAATGAAAGCTTTTTGGATTTAAAATTTGCATAGATCTATATTATTTTGTGCTTGGTTTTTATATTTATATTATTCTGTAACATCCCCTCAATGAAAGCTTTTTAGATTTAAAATTTGCATAGATCTATACTAACTTGTGCTTGATTTTTATATTTATATTATTCTATAACATCCCTCAATGAAAGCTTTTTGAATTTAAAATTTGCATAGATCTATACTACCTTGTGCTTGATTTTTATTAATTAGAATGAGAGTGGTAAGATTCTAAATCATGACCGCTAGATCAATAAGGATCTGATATCATATCAAGAAACCATCTCACTTGAAACTTTAAACTAATAGATGATATTCCATAATATAATTAATATTATTTTCTAACCGTAATTATTTCTCATTATTTGTAGAGTGCTATTTCTTTGACAAGACAGTTGAGTTACTACAGGGATTACCGGACGAAAGTTGTGAACATGGCTGGAAAAGCCAGAGCCGATGACATATTTTCCGGTGCTATCCACCTTTTGAGTGCAGGGAGCAGTGATTTTATTCAGAATTATTACATCAACCCAGTCCTTAGAGGACTCTACTCAGTCGATCGGTTCTCAGACCTTCTCACGAGTTCCTACTCTAGTTTTATTCAGGTATGAATCCCATCACAGAACAAATTCTTTGTTTCCAAACAGGTGTTTGAGAAAGAAAAAAAAACAGATCGAAGAAAGCACATAGATCATGGCCGGAATCTTATGTCTACACCACTTAAATTAATCAAGTCCATCAATAGTTTTCTGCACAAAATACACCTTACTTTATCAAAGGGAAATTACACAAGGTAAAATAGAAACATCAGTAGCTAGCATATATACAAACACATTAATTCCATGGATAAATAAACGAGAAACAATCCAGAATTGTTTTCTAACAAGGAGGTGTTGAGCAGAATCTCTATGCTCTTGGAGCGAGAAGAATTGGAGTGACAACCCTACCTCCAACAGGGTGTTTGCCCGCGGCTATCACCCTCTTCGGTGCAGGAAGCAACCAGTGTGTTGAGAGGCTAAACCAAGATGCTATTTTGTTCAACAACAAACTAAACAGCACTTCCCGAGGCCTGTTGAATAAGCTTCCTGGCCTCAAACTTGTCGTCTTTGATATTTACCAGCCCCTCTTGAATATGATCAGGAAGCCCGATGAAAATGGTGAGAAAATGATTACTCTCTGAAAAACAAAATCCTAACAAATGATTCTCAGTTTTAATTTTGGTTTCTTAATCATGTTAACCTGACAGGTTTCTTCGAGTCAAGAAGGGCTTGCTGTGGAACAGGTACATTGGAGACCTCGCTGCTCTGCAATGATCGGTCAGTGGGAACATGCTCCAATGCCACAGATTATGTGTTCTGGGATGGATTCCATCCCTCTGAAGCTGCTAACAAGATCTTGGCCGGTGATCTCCTTGAACAGGGATTCGACCTCATCTCTTAGAGCTAAAACAATTCAACTACTGCTGCTGCCCTCCTGAATTGAAAATATTAGAATCAGAGACATCTAATTAATATAATAGGTACTTGGCCAGTCATTTGGCAGTCCCATCTCACGGGATGAGCATGTAAAACCTCGTTAGCAAATCTCTGCAAGAGATATCTATTATCACTTCAATAAGATGATTATCTTTTATTTCAGAAAACTAGTTTTCAATCTTTGAAGTTTCCTGCTTAATCAATACTGGTCCGCAAGCCTTCAACTTCTGTAATTTATATATATCATTCGTCCTCACAAAGAAGAATGTTCTCCCTGGTGCCGGTTCAAGAAACACTTGAAAAGTGCTTTAAAAAATATACGTATTTGTTTTTGCTTCAAATGAATTATTTGTTGGTGTTTTTAAATTATTTTGAAGCTCTTATATCAAATAATATTTTTTTTAAAAAAAGAAAAATTATTTTAATATAAATACTTTAAAAGAACTTCAAACTACACTTCCAAACACCCTACTTTAGTCTCAAGTAGTCGAGTTTCCTCTATAGAATAAAAGGTTTCCGGCATCTCAAGACAACTCCAATCATCTTTTACATTTAGTCTCAAGTAGTCGAGTTCAGACCAAATGTACTGGGAGTGGTAACACACCAGATCCTCATTTCCTTGGGTTCAATTAATGACTGAATATAAGAACATTAGACCCGTTAACATTTAGACCCATTTATCTTGAGGTCTTTTAAACATCAACAACAACAACAATAACAATAATAATAATAAAAAAGAGTGAAAATATATTGAATCATTACTTTCTCCCTAAGTTTTTAATATAAATGATGTGGAAATCTTAAGAAGGGTTTGAGGAGATAATGAGTCAAAAGATGTTTTGTCTTTCCTTGAGATATGGCTTTCTAATCCTGGTTTTTTTAACTTAAGATGTAATAAATTTTAAGGAAGATTACTCAGCGGCGAACAATAAATATTGTTAGCTTTTAGCCTTCATAGGATCATAATAAAATGGTACTTGTTCTTTATTCATGGCTGGGCATTGAAGCCACCTATATATACCCTGTTTTAGCCTTCATAGGACCATCACTTTAATGATTTAGTAGTTGTGAGAACTTGTTTAGAACCACTCCCTGCAGAGGTTTCTTTGAAGATCATGTGACCTTAGATAAATCAACTATAAAGATTGACCAGGCTCTTCTTTGTTCTGGCCGGGGCAAAACTATTTCTTTAGAAATTGAAAAGGACAATCCCTGATTATTAAACTCTCCATTTATTTTTTCAAGATATAGCATTCCTCATAATCATGTCCTTCGTCTTTGTAAGAAAGATATTACTTTTTAGATGTGCATGTGGAGGGAGGAGACTTGATAGGTGAGGGATATCAAATAAACTTTTTATCTTAGATAATCGTAAGGATTTAAGAGCAGTGTTCAATTCAATGGAGAAACTCGTGATTCAAGATAACTTAGACATTCAATTAGTGGGTTTTTTTTTCTAATCCCTGATGATAAAGATGGTGTAGTGGCAAAGGGTCTCGAATTCGAGTAAATGAGTGCACTTCATGTTAATCCGGGAAAAACCGGGGTTTTACTCGTTCACCTAGATCTATAAAATACGCTTCCCGGGGATGAAGTTTCTCGAGAGAAAAAAAGTATCCGAGAGGCGTAATTTGATGACAAAGGGTTTGAAATCAGCACAGCAGGTCTCGAGTTCGAGTCAATAAGCGCACCTCTTGTAATAGCCCGAGATAACCGGGATTTTACTTGTTCACCTGGACCCATAAAATATACTTTCCGGAGGACGAGTTTTCTTCGAATCAAAAAAAAAAATGAGTCTTATTTATGTGATCAACCTTGTACAGGGAACCTTTTATGTTATATGTATGTAAATGAGTACCAAAACACAACATCTTGCCTCTTCTATCTGAATATGGCTCTCTATTATTTTTTTTAATTTTAGCAATCTTTTATTCTGCAAGCACTCTGTTGATTGTTTTTTTTTAATTGAAACTGTTGATTACATGTCGTAATTGAATGGCACACAGGACCCGGTGATAATTTCAGAAGCCATAGTTTCCTAGGAATAAAGCTGTAAGCATAAAGGAATTCCTATTTAACCTGATCTTGGATAGTAGCCCTGTGAGTAACCTCCCACGTTGTAAGAATTAGGTTGTAGCTTTGCATATGCAGCCTGTCCTTGCATTCCATTCTTCGCATATTGCTGCCAAAGTAGCTGCTCTTCCACTAACAGCTTCTGTTTCTTTTCCATCTCGGACATTTGCACATAAGGTGGTGGCGCAACCGTAAGTGAGGCGGCAAATGGATCTGGATTTGCTGGTGTCGTAGCACTACTATTTGGGACTGGAGGTGCCGGCAAAGCCAGCATTGCAGGTCTTCCAGCTGAGCCGAGGGCAACACTACTAGCACTTCCATGAACTCCATAACCTGTCGCAGACATTTCCGCTGTTTTCACACCATGCTGGTACATGCCCTCGAGCAACATCATATCGAGACCACCAGCAAGTGTCACCTTCTGCTTTGTTAAATTGCTTGCAGATTGAACCAAAGCTGTCTCCCAATCTGCTGTTTCATCACTGAAGGCTTCCCATGCAGGAGCCTGTGCAGGACCAGCTGGTGCATCCCCATCAAACAAAGCTAAGGCCATCTTATTTGCGTGCTCTTCTGTTGACACTGCATCATCATACAAATTCAAGAAATCAGCCTCCTGCTGTGTGCTGATTTCCTTTTTCTCCTCTTCCTTTGCTTCTTCTTCCTGCGCTTCTCCGGCAGGGGTCTCCGTGTAACCTTCAGGTGGTGGCAGTGCCTTCATTGCATTCATATCATCTTCACATTGTTTCTCCTCGTCAGCTTCTTTCTTTGGCTCTTCAGATGTAGCTATCTTGGTTTGTGCCAACGCGGACTTGTCCTGGATAAATTCCTCCATTAGGTCAAGCTTCTTCTGTGTAATCTTCTCAATGTCCGGGTACTCTGAAGTGCGTGCAATGCCGACAGTCTTGCACCAGCTATAGAAGTTGTCAAGCTCGTCCAACTGCGTTGAAACTCGGCAGAAGATCTCGTGAACCTTCACGGCATCAGGAATCTCTAGTTCCATGAAACGATCAATTAAGGTGCCCATTATTTCTGTTATGTCATAGTATAACTGGATACTTTCCTTCACTGTTGAATAGAGAGTCACAATTACAACCCTGTTGTGCCTCGCCCCCCCTGGTTTTAAGACAGACAATGACAGAAATTCCAGAATGAGAGTATATATACTCATTGATAATGCGTGCATATGCAAGATGCCAGCATATATTATGTATATTTATCCTTCCATGACAATTACCAAGCTAATTAATGCTGACAAATACTTCATTAATTGCTTATAACCGTGTCAGAATTTTCCACAACATATTTTTAAGATCGTGCAAGGACAAGGGCCATAAATCCATGTTGCCCCAGAACGTTGAGATGAGTCTCTTTTCTTTCCAGATCCCTCATGCATCAAACAGAGTGACATCTATGTATATGCATTATATTTTCTCTTGTTTTTAGCCCATCGATCGTTTAATATTATTTGGAGGCTGCTACCTGCACTAAAATATGCAATGCTGAAAGATGTATAAAAGCTCAAATTTGCTTGCAAGTTGATTAGCATTCATGGAGGAAGGGAAGTAAACCAACCTGTGGGGCGGCAGGCTAAAAAGCGCTCGAGGAGCTGTTGCAAATGTTGTATCCTTGAAAAGATATGTTCGATCTTCATGTCACGAACAGGCGTTGATCTCACAGATGCCTGGCCAGCCTCCTCTTCATCTTCTTCCATTCCAAATGCACTGCGCTTCCCGCGTCGCCCTTGCATCCTAAACTCGAGCCTTTCGTCGAGATAAAGAGCAAACGTGCGAACAAACGCAGAGTAGTCCCATGAATCGGATCGTGAATCACGGAAATCTGACAGGTTAAGAAGGCGAGTCCCGCGCCTGGTTGCAAAGAAGATCTCCTGCTCATAAGCTGGATCACCCTCGGCCAGCAGCCTCTGAATTAAAATAAGCGTCTTCAATGCCACGGTCCAATTCCTGGTCTTGTTGAGACGCCTGGAGAGGGTGTTTACACATGCGCTGATGTAGGCGCGAGAATAAGAAGTTAAGCTCAATATTTCCCGAATGTACCTCTCGTCTGCGGGGTATTCTTCATGCCTGGTTGCCTTGACGATGGCGACATCAAGGTCTGACATTGAGTTGCTGCTGCCAACTTTGGCCAGGCCTATGCTCGTCTGGTCCTTCACTGCCCCAAGAGCTCTTCTGATCTTGCTTGGAGCCATTACAGAAAACACAAAATCCCCAGGGCTGGTAAACGGGCTTCCGATTTTCAGCAAGTACTTATTCCGAGACTCAGTTTTGTCGGCGATTGATCCCGGGAAAGTTGCGAAAATTGATCGGGGGCTCTCACACTGGCTATATACCTACTGGATATATATGCTGGTGCAGAATGGCAAACGAACGATGCAAGTGAATCGCCACCACTTGAACCATAGATTTCGACGGAGCAACAGAAAATTAATAAGAACACTATATATGCAGCCTCCTCCAAACTGTAAACAGGAATTAATTTCTCTGTTTGGTTGAGGAGAGAGCATGCATAGTTGTGACATGGAAATCAGGTTTGTTGGTTAAGGAAGAGAATGCATGTCTCCAGCGTGAGGCTGTAATCCAATGCATGCCCCGAAACAAGAGGGGCTGACAAATTGTCTGGCTGCTGATCGATTGATTTCCCTTCCTAGCTATTTATACATTTCATGCAAAAATAGATTTTGACCTCTCTTTAATTTCACTAAACCACAGAATTACTCGTCACCGATTCTGGATCGCTTATAAATTCTCAGACTAATTCCAGTATAAAAAAATATATAATAACAAGTACAAATAATCACACGATAAAATATAAGAGATTTACGTGGACCAATCAAGTTCATGCAATGCTTGAACTTCATTAATTGTAAAGACAGGTTTTGTTAATGTATGTATCTACGAGGTTTTTAGCTGTAACAATCTTTTTCATTAATATAACACCTTATGATATGTGATAACTAGATTGAAGTGATATATGCATGACATTAATGTGTTTGGTTATTTCATGATACATCAGTCAAGATGCACAATAGTCAACTCATGGGACAAACCATGATGAACAACCAAATCTCACGGCCATAACCGGCGGTTTGGTGTTTTTAGATCATTTTAATGTCTGATGTCGAAAATTATTTTTAAAAAATAAAAAAACATCATTTTAATATATTTCGATATGAAAAACACTTTCAAAAGCTACAACAACCGCACTCCCAAACAGTCAAATCCTTGTCAACTCATGTATATATAAAAGGACATCCATGTACTAATTGGTTTAATAGTTAAACCAACTCAACATCCTGACATACCTTATCTTCCTTAACTTTTTCAACTTGATGATCATCTTTATCATCATTTGGGTCTCTAGAAAACGTGACGATAAAAAAAATTTATGATTTGTGTATTAGTTCTCAAGTTTAATTCAGTATGTGTATTTTTATAAAAGCTTGTGATAAATAAAGTCTTACTCGCTCACCTGTATCCAAGGTAGTCAAAATTATTATTTTTAATTATATTTAAATTTTTAAAAAATGAATTTAAATATAATTAAAAGACCCACAGTATTTGAGATTTGAAATTTAAACTATTTATTTTATGTTTTTCAAGTAATTGTATATTTTTTTTATGGTTGTTGTATTTGAAATTAATTAATGTTATTTATTATCTTAAATTAATAGGATTTTTTTAAAATTATTTTTTATGCTAATTATTATTATTATTATTATTATTATTATAAACCTCCATATTATTATTATTATTATTATTATTAATAATATAATAACCCCTCCCCCGTATATATTAATAATAATAATAATAATAATAATTTATAACAACCCCCCCTAAGAAACTAGAAAGTAGAAACTAAAAAGTAGAAACCACCACCTTTTTTTTATTATTATTATAAGTATAAAAGGGCTAACCCTAATTCTCTTCTCTTAGACTCTCACCATCTCACGCCGCCGCCCACCCTTTTCTTCCTCTGATGGAGATTGTGCGACAATATGCTTCCTCTTCTCCAGTTGCTTATGCCTTTAGTTAACAAGTTAACAGTGGACCATTCAATACTAGTGTCTTGCTTCATATTTGTTAATTCATTTCTGGTTTACACGATTTCAGGCAGATAAAGCATCTCCCTTTCTTGTGCTCATCTCCCTCCCTTTTCTTGTGCTCATCTCCCTTTCTTCAGTTTTTTGTGCTCATCTCCCTCCCTTTCTTGTGCCTTTGCTTGTGCTGCAGATAAAAATCCCTTGAACTCGTAAAATCGGACCGATTCGGTCCGATTTTACGAGTCAACCCGATTTTGACCGAGTTTGACCGGTTTCGGTTTTTCTACCGGTCCAACCAGGTTTGCTGAGCCAACTCGCAAACTCGTACGAGTTTGCGAGTTGACTCGCGATTTTGACTACCTTGCCTGTACCTACAAAATACATTTTCTAAGAATTATGTTTCCTCACATTAAAAAAAAAATCATTTGGATATTGGACCTGCCATATTAATATGTTGTAGATGTCATTACCTAACGAAGCTATTTGCATTTATAATTTCTTATGATGATGCTAGGTTTATCGCACTACCATTATACAATAGCTAAAACAGGTAGTCCTTTTTCACCTGTTCACCGTGACACATTGCCACTGTGGACTGGCAATTTGTCACGGTGAATCGCAGGTGTATGTGTGCTTTTTTTTTTTTTAAAGCTGGACCTCTTTTTGTATTTTTTTTTATTGTGCAAATGGACATATGAGAGGGTGTGGCCGAGCGGTTATCGCGCGCGCGAGTTCGAGACGCTCGGCCACCAATTCTGATTTAGCGAAGTGAGCGGGGATCGAAGAACTGAAGAACTCTTTCCATTTCCTTTAAATAACTGTTTTTTTATAAAAATCGAAGAACTCTTTCCATTTCCTTTAAATAACTGTTTTTTTATAAAAAAAAACAGTTTTTTTGAAAATGAATTTTTATTTTATTTTTTTAAAATCGTTTTTTTTAAATAACTGTTTTTAAAAAAAAATAAGAGTTTTTTTGAAAATGATTTTTTTATTTTTTAAAAAAAAAAAGTTTTTTTGAAAATGATTTTTTTTATTTTTTTAAAAAAAGTTTTTTCTTAATACCTGGTTGTTGTTATTTTTTATTACAAATCTGATTTGCTTTTGTAAAAAAACTTTTTTTTTCAAATTTTTTTTTCTGATTTTGTTGTTTTTATTTTTTTACAAAAAAAATATTTGTAAATGAATTGTTTTTTTAAAAAATAATTAATTACTGGTTGTTGTTGGTTTTTATTACAAATCTGATTTGCTTTCTAAAAAAAAATTTATATAAAAAAAACAGTTTTTTTGAAAATGAATTTTTTTTTATTTTTTTAAAATCGTTTTTTTTAAATAACTGTTTTTAAAAAAAAATAAGAGTTTTTTTGAAAATGATTTTTTTTTTATTTTTTTAAGTCGTTTTTTTTAATAACTGTTTTTTTTTAAAAGTTATTTTGAAAATGATTTTTTTTTTTATTTTTTTTAAAAAAGTTTTTTCTTAATACCTGGTTGTTGTTATTTTTTATTACAAATCTGATTTGCTTTTGTAAAAAAACTTTTTTTTTTAAAATGTTTTTTTTCTGATTTTGTTGTTTTTATTTTTTTACAAAAAAATATTTGTAAATGAATTGTTTTTTTAAAAAAAAATTAATTACTGGTTGTTGTTGGTTTTTATTACAAATTTGATTTGCTTTCTAAAAAAAAATGTTTTTTTTTAAATGTTTTTTCTGGTTGTTGTTTTTATTTTTTTACAAAACAATTTTTTGTCATTATTAAAAATGACAAATTTACCTACATTATCTACAATTATAACACGCAAAAAACTTGAGGTTTTTTTTCTAAAAACAAATTATAATATTTTTATTTATAATGTGTCAGATCTAATATTACAAGAGAAAAAAGGCAACTCATAAGCGGGGGTCGAAGAACTAAAGAACTCTTTCCATTTCCTTTAAATAGCTGTTTTTTTTATAAAAATCGAAGAACTGAAGAACTCTTTCTATTTCCTTTAAATAACTGTTTTTTTTTTATAAAAAAACAGTTTTTTTGAAAATGAATTTTTTTTTTATTTTTTTAAAATCGTTTTTTTTAAATAACTGTTTTTTAAAAAAAATAAGAGTTTTTTTGAAAATGATTTTTTTTATTTTTCTTAAATCGTTTTTTTTAATAACTGTTTTTTTAAAAAAAAAGTTTTTTTGAAAATGATTTTTTTTTTATTTTTTTAAAAAAAGTTTTTTCTTAATACCTGGTTGTTGTTATTTTTTATTACAAATCTGATTTGCTTTTGTAAAAAAACTTTTTTTTTAAAATGTTTTTTTTCTGATTTTGTTGTTTTTATTTTTTTACAAAAAAAATATTTGTAAATGATTTTTTTTTAAAAATAATTATTTACTGGTTGTTGTTGGTTTTTATTACAAATCTGATTTGCTTTGTAAAAAAAAATTGTTTTTTTTAAATGTTTTTTCTGGTTGTTGTTTTTATTTTTTTACAAAACAATTTTTTGTCATATTAAAAAAAGACAAATTTACCTACATTATCTACAATTATAGCACGCAAAAAATTTAGCTTTATTTCTAAGAACAAATTACAATATTTTTATTTATAATGTGTTAGATCTAACATTACAAGAGGAAAAAGGCAACACAATTTTTTTTTTTGATAAATTTACCTGGATTATCTACAATTAAAAAATCTACGACCCATTTTCCATTTTGATTACACTATAAAGTATGTGAGACTAAGTATATGTTTTAATATTTATTGAATATTATCGCCTAAAAATATATATATAGAGAAAAAAATGACCTATGATTTCTTGCAAAAAATAACTAATATCGGTATTCTTGAATACATTTAATATAATAATATGATTAATAAATCCTAAAAATATAACTTTGGCTTTGGCTTTGAATTTAAATTTCTATTTTATACTCTTTTTTGTTCTTTTAATAAGCGATAACCTTTTATCACATTTTATTTTTATTTTTAATAATTTTAGTGTTCAAGTCTTTTTTTTAAACCGGTTCTTTTTTTGTGTTTTTTTTTACCAGAGTTTCCGTGACAACAAGTTTCTAACAAATCATTTCACCTTCTTAGTAAATTTTCTAACAAATTTTATCAAAAGTTTTTTAGCAATAACAATATTCAATTATTTTTTAGTTAAAAAAACCATTTTTAACAAATTTTATCAATTATAATTTTACCAATTAAATATTAAAATAACAAAATACAACATTTACAAAATTAATCAATTTTCTACATGTATAAAAAGGCCCAGCGGAGCGGGTAAATTCGCTCACAATAGCTAAAAGAGCTCGGTTTCGCACTGTACATACACTCACATTTCACTGTGGACTCTCAATTTGTATCGGTGCGCCGTGCGAGTTTGTCCACTTTATTTTTTTTTGTTTTTTTCGGTTATGAATAGTGTAATACCATTCTTAACCCCACACATACGACAAAAACAGCTCTGGCGTCAGGGCTACCGACGTCATTTCTAACAAATCATTTCACCTTCGATCCGCCGCAACTTTTTCCGTTTATTATTTTTATTTTTCTTTTAATATTTTTCAAAAATGGCTAACTACGGATATATCCCCGAATACGACAAAATATATACGTTAAGCACAGGGGTAGACTGGTAATTGACCAATATTTTTTTATTATTAATTTCTTTATACTGTCGGCGCATGTTTATCACGCGACAGACAACATTAGACCTCGCGCCCTCTTCGACACGCGCGTGCGCCGTCGTACGGTGGTCGGAAATACTCAACCACCGTCTACGTTGATGCACCTCCGCCTGGTCTTCCTCCCGATACAACGCATTTGCTATCCAGGTGGCTGTGGACGCGGAGGTGGTCGGGTAAAGTCGGTTCACCCGTTTCTCTCTCTCCTGCACGTACAAGTGCAGGAGAGTCCCTCTATTGTTCGCATTATACATTTCGGTCCCTGGCGTTCTAATTTCATTTATTTAGTTCGATTGCACGTAAAATTAATTGATTTCCAGTATATAAGGTTTTGATTTAGTTCGATTGGGTCCTTCCATTGAAATTAATTGAATGTTAAAGTTTCACTTCGGTCCTCCGTCTTTTAATTTCCGGATTAACTTGAAAAAGATGAATTTATTCGGTACCGAAGTTTCAATTGTTTTAATTTTATCCTTTGATTAAAATTGATAATATAATTGATTTTCATTTCGGCCCTTATACTTTTGATTTTTTATTTAAATACCTTGATATTTAATTTTAATTTCAGCCCTTATACTTTTGATTTCTAATTTTAATCCTTTTATTTCTTAATATCAATTATTATTAATTCATATTATTAATTATTATTATTATTAAATATTATTTATTAATTTTTCCTACTTACTCTTTTCTTAATATTTTTTAGAGTTTTTTCTCGGGATAATTTGATAATTTTTATTGTTTTGATAATTTTTATTTTTATTTGATTTTTTGGTTTGAACTTTTGTTCAAGTTTTTAGCATTTTTCTCCTTTCATTATTATTATTATTATTATTATTATTATTATTATTATTATTATTATTATTATTATTATTATTATTATTTTATGATGTTTATAATATTTGTTTACAAATAACACTGTCTGATGTTGAGAAATAAATTTAATTTCACTATTCTTAAATACATTTAATATAATAATACAAGAAATAAATCTTATAAAAAATAAAAAATTAATTGTCTTCAAATTTTAATTTTGTGCTCTGTTTTTTTCGTTTTTAATATTTAATGTGTGATTGTCTGATGTTATTAGGCAAAAAAATACAAGTAAAAAAAATGGCAAATTTACCTCGATTATCTACAATTAAAAAATATTCAAGTCACTTCCCGTTTCAATTACATTACGTTTTTAAGACAGCAGATAAATAATTATAGCACAAAAAAAATTAAGTTTATTTAAAAAAAAATACAATATTTTTATTTATAATGTATCAAATCTAATATTACAAGAGGAAAAAAGCAACTCATAATTTTTTTTTAGCAAATTTACCTTGGTTATCTACAATTAAAAAAATATACGGCCCACTTCTCATTTCGACTACATTATAAAGTATATAAAACTAATTACATGTGTTTCATATTTATTGAATATTATCGCCTAAAAATATATAAAGAGAGAAAAAAAATGACCTACGATTTCTTGCGGAAAAAAAATAATATCGGTATTATTAAATACATTTAATATAACAATACAATTAATAAATCATATAAATATAACTTTGGTTTTAAATTTAAATTTCTATTTTATACTCTTTTTTTTTCTTTTAATAAGCAGTAACCTTTTTTTCACATTGTTGTTTTTAACCATCGTGTCCAAGGTTTTTTTTTTAACCAAGTTTGTTTTTTTGTGTTTTTTTTAACCGGAGTATCCGTCACAATAAATTTCTAACAAATCATTTCACCTTCTTTGCAAATTTTCTAACAAATTTTATCAATTTTTTTTCCAATAGCAATGTTCAATCACTTTTTGGTTGAAAAAAATTATTTTTTACAGATTTTATCAATTATAATTTTACAAATTAAATATTAAAATAATATAATACAACATTTATAAAATCAATCAAGTTTTCTATATAGATAAAAAAGTCCAGCAAAGCGAGCAATTTCACTCGTATAAACTAGAAACACCGGCTGCTCGTGATGTTTGTGTGTTCTTTTAAATGGAACTTGGCATCCAAAAGAAGTCCATACCGGAGGATTTTCCACGTCTACGAGCACGCCATCTAGAATAGTCTAATTAGGTTGTTTTAATACCACTTTTGGAATCGATCATTTCATGCTTGCATGCCATGGTTGGCTAATTATTATCTTATGCTTTACATTTTAATACTTCTCCGGCATTGGGAAAATAAGGATGATGATGCAGCTGCCCTTCCCAAAACATAAATTTATAACTGTTTGGGTGAACGGTTGCGGTAATTTTTTAAAGTGTTTTTCGTGACGAAATATATCAAAATAATATTTTTCTTAAAAAAAAATTATTTTTGACATCAGCACGTCAAAATGATCTAAAAACACTAAAACATATTCATTTAAAATAAATATAAAAAATCATTTTTTTTTCAAAAACACTTTTAAAAAGCCCTCCCAAACACCCCGACATCCTTTGAAAATCTGTATCCTTTCCTTTATTTTACGTGGTATTGGGATCGGTTCTATAGCCCCTCTCTCTCTCTCTCTCTCTCTCTCTTTCTCTTTCATGTTTGGGCTTTGTCTAAGATAAAATCTGCCTTCATGGTTAATAATACCTCATTCAAGTTAATTATCATCAACAACCATGACATTAACAAAACAAAAAAAATAAAGAAGATATAAATATAAAAGATGAAAACATATGACATGAAGTGTCAGAATCAAAGATCCCCCTTGATCTAACCCTATCTTTCTCAATAAAAATTGCAGAGACGACACATCGCCTATTAAAATAGATGACATGTCATCCATGAGTCTATATTATTTTTCTCCATAATATATAAATATTAAGGAGATGACACATTGCCTATTAAAGTAGATGACGTGTCATCCACGAACAGATTATAGTGACTAGAAAAATAAAATGATATTATTTTCCCCAAAACAAACAAGTTTTAAGTTATTTCAATTCACAAACACCTCACTAGGACCCTTAAAACATCTAAAAGAACCCAAAAAGGGTAAAACTAAAACTAAAACCAAACCAAGTTAGATTTGTCTTTCTTGATTTATATTTATTTTAACAACCACCATTGAACTCTCTTTCTCTATTGAAATCTACGGATCTTTCTATCTTTTTAGTAATCGCACTAAAAATAATAAAAAAACAACTTTAGTTCTAAAATAAAATATTTATAAATTAAATGGGACCTAAATTATATAAATTATATTATTTTTATAGATAGATGATTAAGTGTATTTTCTTTGTGAAAACCTTGTACACGCTACCTATTTTTAACATCCTTCGTTTTCAATCTCTTTTCTTTCAATTTCAACCTTACTTAAAAAAAATCAAAAGTAATTGGCCTTTAATTAGGATCAAATCACCAAAAATAAAAATTTGAGAGCTAAAATAAAAAATGAATAGGGAGTCCTATATAATTTGGAGTGTTTAAACAATGTTTTTCCAAATGTAGAAAGACCACACCTTTAAATTCACTAATAATAAAACAATTTTCTATGAATTAATTAATTAATATGCAGAAAAATATCTCTCTTAAAATAACATCTAAAACAATATTTTTTATATTAATCTTGATTAATTTATAAGCTAGTTTAAAAATATTTTGTCCTTGAATAAAAAAAAAAGGAATAGAATGTCAACAATTCCCGTCATCTTTGTTTAGTTAACTACATTCAAATGTCTAATAAATTGTTCACTTTTTTTCTTTGACATTTGATTAAAAAAACAAATTATAAAGAAAACAAAGATAGATTAATTATTTTAATACTTTTGAGCAGAAAACATTACTAAAATATTTATATATGGTTGTATCAATAATAGAACTTGGATCGTGGTCCAACATTAAAATTAATTAGATGTGAAACCTCGCTTGTTAATTTGACAATCATGTTAGAAAATAATATATATTATATTCTGGAGTCTGATTTAATAACTTAAATTTGTAGGTGGGATGATTTTTGCTTCATTATTGATATTTTTTATTTTATTTTATAGGTTTTTCATGTAACTTAATCATAAATATATCGAGGGAGAGTGAAAGAGAGAGTTTTGTTTTTTTTCCCATTTGAGTAGTCATTATTAAAATTTATATATTGGGGCCGCAGTGATTTGGAGACATGTGCACCACATAGTTAGAATAATGGAGGATGGTTTTTAGATTTATATTTTTGAAGTTTTATATATTTTTAAATAAAAATTACTTTAAAAATACTATAGTAGATATGATTAGCCTTATAAATTCAACCCTAGTTACCATCATTAATTATTAAAGCACGGGAAGTCGAATTTTATTGGCCAAAACCAGATCTATCGGTCTTTTACTGGGGACTGCAAATGTGTCTTTGATATGATGTTCTTTCTCATCATCCTTGTCTTTTTAATATACATGTTTTAATTGTTGTACCAATTCCTGTTATACCATTATTGTATTTTTTTTTTTATAATTGGAGTGTTCGATCCAGCTTGTACTCACCATGACTAATCATTGAGATTATTGGATATCCTTCAAATTTAATAAAATATAAAGCATCGCGGAAATGATAGATATAACCAACAAGTTAAAGCGAGAAGAAAGGAGAAGTTTGTTTTGACCATCATACCGAGCCTCGTTTAGCTTTTACACTAATTTGTAACAAATTCAGACTTAATTAAATAAAAAATGATAAGGATCACTTCATTGGAATGAGAGATCAGATTTACAAGGACTGAACTAAGAGGGGAAAAAAATCTTTTTTAGATAGACAGAGCCTCTCATGATTAAATTAATAGTTCAACATGCCATGAACATTAATTATTCCTACATCTATAAAAAGAGAGTAGTTTTTCTTTTAAAAAATAACTATAAAATACTTGCAAGTTGCAACGCATACAACTCATTCCCATATAGATTTTCACCACTTGAAAAAAAAATTAGAATTTATTTATTCGTATTGAACAAAATATTAAAACAAGAAAAGAAACATCGGGCAAAATCAAGATTAATTAATCATAATACTAAAAAAAAGAAGGAAAGAAAAGGTATCCACAGTATATAATATAATGGTCACGGCATTTTATAGAATGGAGGGAGTAGCTGGCTTGCTCTCGTGGTGTACTTACCCACGTCAAGAGAAACGTATGGAATTTTGAGTGTGAAGGGGTGGAAGTTATTCAGACAGGTGTAGGTGAGGTCAAGGTCCACATTCTAAACTGTACAAACTTGGCAATGTCGTGCTCCGTCCCACCTGTCAGTCTCCTAACGTGTCCTACACGGCCCCACTCCAGCCTGGCACCAATCATCCATGAGCCTCTCCTTGCAAATAATATTTATTTTTCGCGACGATTCAGATTTCAGATTTAAATTTGGAGGCGATTTTGGCGTGAGCAGTATCTTCATGGACGCAATAAATCGGAGGAGAAAGGAAATATAATGTTTTTCTCCCGATAATTAGTGTTGGTTGAGCCACTAGGATAGTTACACGTGTGGCGTAATTCAGAGGAAGTCCGTCTGTTGTGGCAGCGAGCTCGCCACTTGCCCAGCTAATTTTTCATCTCTCTCTTTAAAGGACGAAATTCTCGTCATCTCCTCTACATGATTACTCTCTCCCCCCCCCCCTCTCGCTCTCGCTCTCGCTCTCTGACGTTTATTATTCTCTTCTTCTACACTCTTCAAATTCATTTCCTCCTTCCTTCGCTATCTTCTTGAGCAGAGAATTAACAGTCAAGAAAACCGCCGCCATCATCTGGGAGGAGGTGGTCTTGCATCCTTCTATCAAAGGCTACAAACAGCTTCTTCTTCTTCTTCTTTCTTAATTCTCTGCACGCAGGTGTATTCATATATATATATATATACATGGCCACTAGAGGACTGGTGATTTATCTGTTGTCAGGTTTCTCTGTGGCTATTCTTTCTGTGTTCTTCCTCTCTCGTCCACATGAGAAAGACTCGCCAAACTCTAATCCTAATGTTTTCGGCTCCCCATATATATCCGCCACAGAGAAAGTTTGGCCTGTGAGTCTCTCTGAGTTATTCACCTTTAATTGAATTTTGATGGCACAGGGGTGCTTGGTTTGGTTTTATACCATATATATCTGTTTTTTAATTGATTTTTTTTACCCAGAAATTAGAGTTTAGTTGGAGAACAGTGTTGGCCACAGTGATAGGACTTCTAGGATCGGCATGTGGTACGGTTGGTGGCGTTGGAGGGGGTGGCATTTTCGTTCCCATGCTTACTTTGATTGTTGGGTTTGATACCAAGTCTGCTGCTGCTCTTTCTAAATGTATGTATATATGCTTCCTCAGTTCACATGCTTCATATATATTTAGACTTCTTCTTCTTCTTCTTCCATCTTCAATTTTTATTTTATTTTTTTGATAAAAGAAAAAAAATGATTTTCATCTTCTGGTGTGTGTTTGTGTGGCTATAGCTTCTACATGCATGGATTACTCTAATATATGTTGGAGTAATGTATGGTAACAATATTAAACTAAGAAGCTTTCCTAGTGATAGGTGTAAAGGAAATCTCCAAAGATCAACAGTGATTTTTTCCTCATTTTTTACATGGTAGTATAAAATTTGACGTGGGCCCCCTCTATGATTAGAATAGAAAGTACTGTGGCTTCATGTGAAAAGAGATAAAGTAGCTTTTGAGCTACTTTTTGTCTCTAATCTAATGTTAAAGAAGAAAAAAGAAGAAGAAAATGTTCGAACTTGCGATAAATTGGTTTGTTGAATTGTTGCAGGTATGATCATGGGGGCATCAGCATCATCTGTTTGGTACAATCTAAGAGTGCCACACCCGACAAGAGAAGTGCCCATCATAGACTATGACTTGGCTCTCCTCTTCCAGCCCATGCTTTTGCTTGGCATCACGCTCGGTGTTTCCTTGAGTGTTGTGTTTCCTTACTGGCTAATTACTGTTCTCATTATCATTCTCTTCATAGGTATACTCTTGTGACCTTGTTCTTTGTAAAAAAATTCGGTGTTTCTATGGGTGTTGACGCTGATTTCTCTGTTTTGATTTATTTTTTGTGGCCAGGGACCTCTTCCAGGTCTTTCTTCAAGGGAATTGAAATGTGGAAGGAAGAGACAATTTTGAAGGTAGAATTTGCAGAGTTTCTTGTATCGAGATGTATAATTCGAGGCATTTCCTTTGCTGTTCTTAAGTCATGTTCACTTTTTTCGCAGAAAGAAATGGTCAATCGACAAGAAACTTTTGTTAACTCCCGTGGCGAACGTAAGACTAACACGGATTCACAGTTTAATCTGCCCATAAGTCTTGAAAATCATATGATTCTGTTGCCTGTTGCGTTTTGAGCATTGATTTCTTGTGATTCATTTGGCATGCAGTTCTGATTGATACAGAGTATGAGCCACTGCTCCCTAGAGAAGAGAGATCAAAAATGGTATACAAATCCCGCCTTCATATAATCTCGTGTGCAATTACCACCCTCTAATCTAACAGTCACTGAATCTACTCTGTCTTAATCCTGTAGCAAATACTGTGCTTCAACCTGAAATGGAAAAGGCTTCTGGTTCTGTTCCTTGTTTGGGCTTCTTTCCTTCTTCTTCAAGTTATCAAGGCAAGTCTACTCCCTGTCCCAAATGTTTTCAAATATTTTCATGCTCTTACGCTGTCAGTGATTCTGCAGAATGATGTAGCTGTTTGCGGTGCATGGTTCTGGGTCCTCTTCTGCCTCCAGGTATTCATAACAATCGACAATGGTGCTCATTACACATGTTCTTGTGGCTTCTGTTCTTTCATCGATATTCATTGGTGGGTTTCATTTGTGATGGTCCTAAATGATATGTTCTGTTCTTCTGTAGTTTCCCGTAGCTCTTGTGGTGTTCGGATATGAAGCAGTCAAACTATACAGAGAAAACAAGAAGAGGATCAGCATGGGAAACACAGAATCAATCTGCGAGGCTTCTATTGAATGGACTCCCATGCACATTTTATTCTGCGCAGTCTGTGGCATCATAGGCGGCACCGTGGGGGGCCTACTCGGATCTGGCGGTGGATTCGTTCTGGGTCCCCTGCTCCTCGAGATCGGTGTCAGCCCTCATGTATGATATGTTATTTTCTTCTCTTTTTCAAGATGCCCGCCCAACCAAGAATTTTAGAGAAAATCGTTCAGTAGATTGTTTCAAGTTACTTTCTGCAGATGATCTTGCTTCTTTCTTAAGAAATTTGAGGACTAAAGTAATGATTCTGCTGTTTCATTCAACAGGTTGCCAGTGCAACAAGCACATTCGTTATGATGTTCTCATCATCCCTGTCTGTGGTGGAGTTTTATCTGCTCAAGAGATTCCCGATACCTTTCGGTACCTAGCCATGATTCTTGATCTCCAACCTTATCAGATATCAATTCAGTGCCCATCTACTGATTTAATCTTTCATATCTGTGTATAATTTGTTGTTGCAGCACTGTATCTCATGGGAGTGTCTATCGTGGCTGGCTTCTGGGGACAGTTTTTTGTAAGAAAACTCGTTACAATTCTAAGAAGAGCTTCACTCATTGTGTTCATTCTTTCTGGTGTCATATTCGTTAGTGCTCTCACAATGGGTAAAAACCGCCATTAACTCCTGTTTTCATACCATCTTTTCTTACGAGCCGCCTTGAAATAACACTAATTAACTTGATGAAATCTTTTGCAGGAGGAGTTGGTATTGAGAAGAGTATAAAAATGATACAGGATCATGAGTTCATGGGATTCTTGAACTTTTGCAGCAGTCAATGATCGTTGGCAATGCTGTATTGAGTGCTAGAAATAAGTTCAAAAGTTTGGTCTAAAAGAAGAAGAAAAAGGGATTGTTGGCCAACACCTAGTTGACCGGTCGCTACATCTGAGAAATAAAATTCGTTGACTACTAGCGGGGATTTGAGTGCTAGCTACTGGTTAGCACCACCATATCCCATTCCAGGTCTACGATTATGTTATTTGTTTTAGGGTTAGCTTCTGGCTAGCTCATGCTTTCTGCAATTGTCAACGCCAGTTGTTTTTTAATAATTCAAGTTATTTATTTATTTATTTGTTATCTCCTTTAAATTTGTCGGCATTTAACAGATGGGGGGTTTGGTCTTTGATGCTTTCTATTAAAGAGACGGGTTACTTAATATCTTGGGTTTGAGTTCAAGACAGGAACTTAGTGTTTGATAAAATTAAGCTAGCTTAGCTTATACTCTTGTTTCCAATGATAATTCATACGTTAAAAATGGTGCCCAAAGCTGCTCTTTTCGACCATTTGTAAAAAAAAAAAACTAATCATTGACTTGATGGGCTTAAAAATAATGTAATAATCTTTAAAAATGTAGTTTGATTCATTAAAAATCAAGACTATTTATTTTTTTAAAAAAATAATATTAAAATGATAAATACTGAATAGATCCAGATCAACCTATGCTAACATGAAGTTTTTTTTTCCCCTAAGTTTACTTGTCATATGGTTTGAGTCATGAAATCAAGATATTCTCGTAAAAAAAATACATGGGTGAACTAAGGAATAACTTGTCAAACTTGTGATCAAGGTAATAAGATTGTGATAACACCATAAAAAAAACAAGTTAAAACAAATCATGAAACCCAACTTTTGTAGGATATAATAAAATGGCACGAGTATACCAAGGTTAACCTGTAAAATATGTGATCCATATTATAAGATAGAGATAACCTCTTAGAAAACTAGCCACTATAAATCATGAAACTAATTCATAATCAGCTATATACCAAAGTATGAAATGGAAACAACATCAATTAAAAAAGATTTTAAAAAACTTAAATGAACTAGGTTAAGCATCAAACTCATGAAACCAATAAACCTTTATAGAAAATATTCAAAATGAACCCTGAATCATGAAACATAATTCTCAATATTCTCACTTTTTAAGGATGAAACTATAAAAAAAATATTAAATAAAAAACTCAAATTAACCTATCAAATTTGTAATACAAGTTATAAAACTGAGTTAACTGTGCATAAAGCAAATTTCAATGTTAAATTACAAAATTAAAAAAAAATATATTAAAATAAATAGTATTTTATAAAGTGGCTAGCAAAAGAAGACCATCCCTATCGGTCTATACAATAATAATAAATAAATAAATAAATAAAAACCAGATCTTCAGTCCGGATCAGCATAAGATTCTCCTGGAAAATCTAGCGTGGTCGGCTGTTCATGAGATAGGCACGTTGTTAGAGTACAACTTGGCAATAATTTCATCCAGCCCATACTGACCGGGGATAGAGACAATTAAGTGTGCATGTTGCCATGTTGGAGAAACGACAATAAAGCTGTGGTCGTATGCTAACAAAACATGAGAGCTCCATAAAGGCATAAACCTTTGGACGTATGTCAATAAAATATGAGAGATCCACTTCCACGTGTCTACTTTCTATTTCATTTCATTCATGTTTGAAAATATGGTTAGGTTTGCTTTTTCAAGGGATTTTTCTTTAATAATATATTAAAATAATATTTTTTATTTTTAAAAAACCAACATCCGTATATTAAAATAATTATGAAAATTTTAAAAATAATAACTTAAATAAAAAATAAATATAAAAATTTCTCAAATTCTATAAAAAAACAATTGAGAAACGCAAATTCATACAAGCAATTCCTCCACTTGTTTCTTCTCCTTAAATTGAATGAAACGGACATTTGTTTTTGTTTTTCAAACAGTCATTATCTTCGATATATATATATATATACATACTAGCCAATGCCACGCGCCTCCTCGCGGGTGGTAATATATTTTTTTCAACACAAAAAATTATTAAATCGATATAAATTTATTTATAATATATTTTTGGTTAAAATGATAAATTTGTGCAAAATTCCTGTGACGTACAAATTTTCTATAAAATATATGAATTTTAAATCGATATAAATTTATTTGTTTAATAGGTTTCAACGAAATAACCAACATAAAATTATCATCATCATTAAAAAAGTAAGAAAATTATCATCATCATTAAAAAAATTAATCATATTTTTAAGTAAAATAGAAATTTGTCAAGAGTGGGACTTGAACCCCCAACCTCTCGAACGAAATTTTTGTCTCCCGCCTCATAAACCCGCTCGGCCACCTCAACATTCGTTCATCTTTCTCAAAAATATATATTAAATTTAATTTTAATGTGGATTCGCTAAAAAAAAATGTGTTGAGAGTGAGATTTGAACTCATGCCTTCGAAGAGGACTTTAATCTGACGCTTTTTAAACCATCTCGGCTACCTCAACAACCGTTTGTCTTTCATGAAAATATATATTAATAATAGATGTTACTGTGGATTAGCACAGTAAAATTGAGACGTGTTTTATTGTATAGTTAATATATATATCATAGCGCAGGAAAAACACCGCAGATTGCTATAGTGTTTTGTGGCAACAGAAAATAACAATAAAAAATTTAAAAATAAAATACAATGTAACCGACATAAATTAAAATTTCAGAATGATAAGTACAAAAAATAAAAACAAAATCTAAAAACACAAATACATAAAATATGGTTTATTTTTGTACAAAAAAACAAAAACACCAAAAGAATAGATATATATTATCATGGCGCAGAAAAACACTATAGATTGCTACAGTGTTTTCTAGGACCGGAAAATAATAATAAAAATTTTAGGAATAAAATATAATGTAACCGACATAAATTAAAATTTTAAAACGAAAAGTACAAAAAATAAAATGAAAAAAATAAAAATATAATCTAAAACACAAATACATAAAATATGGATTATTTTTATTCAAAAAAACCAAAAGAATATATGTGTATGTGTGTGTATATATATATATATATATATATATATATATATTGGCGTGGGAACAGTGTTTTCCCCACACCTTTTTATATTATAAGTGTATATATATATATATATATTGGCGTGGGGAACAGTGTTTTCCCAACGCCTTTTATATTATAAGTAATTTATCCTGGAAATACATGCTTCAAAATATTAATTTAATAAGTATAATATCAATTCAACTATAAAATTCTTATTTCAAATATAATTAAGAATATAAGAGTTGAATTGATATAAGTTAACCTTTTAAATTCATGATCCTAGTCATTAGACTATAATAACCCTAAATAAATAAAATCAAAACAAATTATGAAACTCAATTCTCAATAAATCTATTGTTGAATGATTAAATTAAAAAAATCATTCTATATATATATATATATATAAACAAAATCTTTTGAAACAAAATTATAAAGATATCATTGACAGTTTCAAAAGATCTTTCTAATTCGATTGTCCTAAATTTTTAACTTGAGATGTTAGAATATGTCATGAAAATTATTATAAAATTATAGCTTGATTCAACGATTGAATTGAGAAATATGTTGATTTATTTTGGTTTTTAAATTAAAATGAGTCATCCTAGCGTGTTAAAATTGACAACCTTTGTTTTCGATGTTGACATGGGTATTGCTATTACATTGCATTGCATTTCAATTTCAAATGTATTGAATTTTTATATTATTTATATACTTTTAAAGTTAATATATAGAAATATTTTAATAAATATAAGGAAGAAATAAAGACCAGAATTAAAAAAAAAAGAATCTAGCAAGATGGACCACGGAACTTTTCTGTCCATTGAATTCATCATCTATTCCGGCTAAAATTGTGGTCTTGCCATTTCGTACATATCCATCATTTTAAAAATATTAATTTTGGTGCTCGTATTTTTAAAAGATGTTATTTAAGATTCTATAATTTGACTTTCCTTTATTCGACTTTCTTCGTAATATCAATCAATCATGATGATTACGCAGACCACTACCGAACTAAATATAATTTTCAAATATATATGCTTGATTGATCATATATTATAACATAAAAAACTCAATTAAAAAATAACAATAAGATAATCAATTTAAACTAATATATATCTATCTATCTATATATATATATATTATTCACAATCATAACAAGTATACTTGTCTCAGGTCCCATCAGAAATATAAATATAAATATTATTTTTAACTCATTTTAATTTTATTCATTAAAAAAGAAAAACTGTTGCGTGTAAAGGTTTTTTATATGACTCGAAATATCACTCGTTAAACCCAAGATTCCATCAATGGTATTTCAGTATTTCTATTTCTAGAAATTCAAGCAAGGGAAGAGTGGTCAACTTGGAAGCGTGTATTTTAAGAATTTGTTTGTACTTTGTTGCAAGCTATTTATAATTTATAGAAAGGGGGGTGTCACTTAGTCTTAATACAAGCTATTTCTTTAATTAGTACTAGTTCAAGCAAGACCAATTGTAGCAACCAACTCATGTTAGTCTATTCTGTGTCTATTTAGAAATCTGGTTAACATTATTTTTTAAAGTATTTTTTATATAAAAGTACATCAAAATAATTTTTTTTATTTTTTAAAAATTATTATTAATCTCATCACATGAAAAGAATCTAAAAATACTAAAAAATTCATTTAAAAATTAAAATTTAAAAAATATTTTTAATAGAGCTTTTATCGTGTGCGGCTAGGGAAAAAAAATCTTTACCAGTTTATAGTTTAATTGTTTTAATATTTATCTTTTATGTTTTAAATTTTTTTGTTGCGTGTAGGGTTTTCTATTCTTAAATCTTAATGGCTACTTTAATTTTGTCGCGTGTAAGGATTACCTGCAGTTTTAGAATCTATTAGTACCTTCCTACATTTTAGGCCACCACTACGCTATTAATCTTCCACGCTAATTTTTTTCTTAAAAAGAAAATTGGATATTTTAAAAACAAATTACGATTCATAGCCTTAACCAGCCAAATAGATTGGTGTTATTTTACTCTATAATTTTTATTTGATTTTTTTAATATTTAGGGTAGATTTTCTTTTATGGGAGAATTTCTATCTTATTAGATCAAAACTTAATTATTTTAAAACTTGAATTTTAGCATTATATTTTTTTGTAATTTGATAGATTAGAGTATACTCTAAAATATAATTTTAAATCATCAAACATTAAAGTATACTTACAAAACCTAATACTTTAAATTAGGCAAGCCTATTTGAGCCCACAGACTCCTCATGGTTTTGTGAAGCCTTTTATGTTAATAAAAGGTCTGAACAAAAACGAGGCAAACTCAGTTTGGTAATTAATTATCAGCTCTTGAATCATTTTTTACAAGATGATAAAGATGTATTTTTTTTAGAAACCTTTTAAGATTTGATTGCATACATGAAAACAAAACTTTTTTTCTAAATAGGGATTTTTTATCACGAGTTTTATACCGAGCTCATATCTTACAGTCTAAATGATCCATATACCCGCACGTTGTGCAGGGTTTTTGTCAATGTATAAAATTCATTATTTTTTTGATATGTTGTCATGTTTAATTTTAATATTTAATTAGTAAAATTATAACATAAAAAATATGTTAGAAATATATTTTTTCCGCATAAAAGGGATAGTATAATTAAATAGAGAAGTGGTTTGTATATTTTTTAATTGTAGAAAAGTCAGGTAATAATTTTTTTTCTGTGAGTTGGTTTTTTCTTAGTAATATTAGATCTGACATATTATAATTTTTTTTAAGAAACAAACTAATTTTTTTTTGCGTTCTATAATTAGTTATTTTGATGTTTAATTAGTAAAATTGTAATAGATAGAACATGTTAGAAATGATTTTTTTGCATGTTATAATTAGCATGTTTGGCTGCGCATTGGCCAAGGTTTTTTTTTTTTTATGTTGAAAAGTAATTTATTTTTTACATGTTGTAAGTGGTTGTGTAAATATTTAATTAGTAACATTATAATAGATAAAATATGTTATAAAATATTTTTTCCCAGACTAAAAGGAATAATTTAATCGAAATGGGAAGTGGTTCGTATATTTTTTAATCATGTGATTTTTTCTTAATTGATATATATATATATATATATATATGATGCTTTAATTTCAAAACATTCAATTTTTATTTAACTGTAATGTTATTCTGCTAAGATTATGTTTATTATTTTGTTGTTGCATCAATTATTTTATTGTTTTAATGCTATCGCAAGTTTTATAAAATGATTGTTATATATATATGACGCTTTAGATTTTAAGCATTTCGTTTCTCTTGTCATTATATTACTGTAAGAACATTGCGTTGAACTGTATTAAATGAAATTATTAATCGGTTGTTTTTTGAAGAACAATCATGTCGAAAATGTATAGATGTAGATGTTAAATTTTTCATTCCAATTGAACTGTATTAAATGAAATTATTAATCGGTTGTTTTTTTAAGAACAATCATGTCGAAAATGTATAGATGTAGATGTTATGCGATGAAACTGTTATATGATTAAATTGGCTAAACTATTACATCGTTCATATGCACAACCAAAAAAGTTAAAAGATTAGCCAATCAGTTTAAGAGTTTAAAGCATAACAAAATTAACATATTAAGTTATAATAACAAAATGATGCTATCACAATTCCAAAAGGTAGCATTGTTTTGCAAGAGAGGATAGATACAATGCAAGCAGGCATGCAAAATCAGAAGAGACAAAGCTTGTCAGGAGATGAAAATCATAGAAGCATAATTAAGATTGTGATGGCATTTACGCCTGGCACTTATGTTCCTTTTTTTGTTCATCCTGATCCACCTGCGCAAAGTTTCAATTTAGCAGAAATGGATTAACTGGTATAGGCTTAAATGTATAAGCAACACTAATAATGACAAATAATATCCATCTCAAATTATGATTGACATACAACATTGTGCCATTCAGAAAATATAAGTTCTTACAAAGGTTCTGAAAAACCAGTTCAAAGAGCTAATATAGTTTTGTTTTAAATAGTCAATGTTAACGAAGCAATTAAAACTGAAGTGCAGAAGCCCAAAAATAGTAACAAATCCACAAACAGTAACAGTTGTGAAAATAGAAACAATGAAGTTAAAATCTAGATGCAGCAAACTCAGAGACAAATAAACAATGAATGCAGCAAATCAATTGGAACCAACGGTAACAATAATCAAGATATGTAGCAGAATAACAACAATGAATTCACATTAAATGAATTCAACAATAATCAAGTCAACACACCAACGGAACAAAATGGAGTTAGTACAACAAATCAATTGGATTCTATTTCCAGTCAATGACAGATCCTCACAATTAAAGAGAAGATTTCATGAACCAAAGGAATAACAATAACAAAGTATCTTTATGATTGTCATAGAGTTTCCTTTTTAATTCCCTGGAATCAATGTTATAAATACTATATATATATAGCCTAGTAGTTCACGTTGAAAATAACAATCAAGAAACAAAACAATACATTACATACAAACTCTGTTTTTTCAGCATAACTCATTTTTCCTTTAGTCAATGCAGTTTTTAAAATGGCAAGAATAATAAGCTTGCGTTGAGAATTCCAAACTCAAATGTACATGCAAAGTAGTGTTTCACGCAGCCAGCCAATTTATTTTTCAAATGTAATGTAAATTGGACAATAAGCAGGGACTAAGAAGGACGTGTTCTGACCCCAACAGTCCTTGATTTTTCGACCGATTTATAGATAGGGAAAGCAACGAATTGAGAGCAATTGTTTACCAGCCTCTGTTTTTTGAAGTGTATTTGAAATCAGAGGTGTTTTAACACAACGATTCAAAACTTAAATTTTGAATCCCCGCGTAGTTCTTGGCTTGGTTGAAATGGACTGTATTCCATATAAAGTTTAAGCACGCTAACGCTATAAAACAACAACATTACTTAATCACTACCCCATCTTTAAAAGAAAGGTAATTAAAAAGAATATGGAATCATACCTGTCATAGTGAATGAACTGGACTGATAATCACAATCCTCTTGGTTAAGTGAGATTTGTCGAAGAGCAGCATTTCCTCTATCAACAACTAACAGAGAACAGATAGAGTGAACACACACTACATCAAAATCATTTGAGAATTTGGCGTCTTTGCTGAGTCCATCTCTAAAACCTGCAACATTTGATTTCCCCTCAGCAATGGTTGAGACACCTGCATATAATTTCCAAAGTTTCTTTAATCCATACAGAACTATTCACCTTATGAGTATATATGGCACCGAATTAGGGTACTATAAAACACAATTTAGAAACCCAAAAATGATTAGCTACCAGTGCAGTATGATTGGATTGAAAATTGACCACATCCAAAACTATGGTAATCAATAATTAGTTATCTGTTGTGCCAATCACAACATTTTAAAGTAAGGATCCATCATTGTAATGATATAATTCGAAATGGAATGATTAAAAGACCCAGATTTAACTGTTCTTAAAAACTAATTATGTTGTGCTTGGTATGTATTACATTGTTGATATACAAACTTGATGTCAAGTACAAAAGATTTGAGAATCTCATATTACTGCTAGCAAAAATCATAATCATTGCCTAAGATGAAGTAAATTTAATGCAAAAAAGGCACATAGGTGTATAAGGTGAAATGATGCAAGCAAGGTTTCTTCTCAAGAGTGGTCACCCTCACTTGAAAGACAGTGGCAAAACCATTTAATTAGTTTAAAAGCTGAAATAAAAACCTCACTCATTGCTACTGTCAAATTGTTCATTACACTATCCCCCAATTGAATTGTCATAAGGATGTCCTTCAACCACTCGGTTTGAATTGCTAACTTTTGAAAGTCATAATAAGGTGAAATGATGCAAGCAAGGTTTCTTCTCAAGAGTGGTCACCCTCACTTGAAAGACAGTGGCAAAACCATTTATTTAGTTTAAAAGCCGAAATAAAAACCTCACTCATTGCTACTGTCAAATTGTTCATTACACTATCCCCCAATTGAATTGTCATAAGGATGTCCTTCAACCACTCAGTTTGAATTGCTAACTTTTGAAAGTCATAAACAGGATCTTGTTTGTAATGAAGTTGGGCTTACAAAAATAGATCTCAAAGGACTCCGGATTTTTTTTGATAATTAGTTTTAAAAAATTGATCATCAGTAATTGCAAGTCAGTAATTGCAAAAAATGTAATTGACTGATAAAAACAAAAAAAAGAGATTTAACAGCACAAACAGAATGCAGAAAAGGGGATACCTTATCTAGCTTCTCAAATGAATCTGCACGCTGTGGCAACCAACCTTTGATTGCTTCTCTAGCCACAGTAGCTAGCTAGGAAGGCCGACCAACGAAGAACTCGCTCCCCTTTGTAGCTTTCGGATATCGCCCATCCCTGGGTGTTGAACAACAGCATACTCTGGCTTGTCCCTCTTCACCTCAATGTGTTTGCCCTCATGCACTCTAAGAGATCCATTCACTTGCTTATCAATCAGCATTGCCCTACCATCATTACTATCACAACGATCTTTCGCCTTATATGCTTCCTCTGTCCTTCAAGAGGTGGCCCTTGATACCCTCAAGTTAAACGATGCCTTATTTGAGAGCCTCTCCCTTGGACTCTCTTTGCTATCCTCATTGGCAGAGGGTTTACAACAATTGCAACCCATTATGCACTTAGACCACCTCCAAAAACGCCCTCCTCTTTTAGAATCAATAATTGCCCTTCAAAATCCTCATCTTTGCACTTTTATCCTCTTCTTCCATTCCCATCATCACATAACCAAATAATACTTGCCTATAAAATAATCATTTGGAATAAATATCTTAAAATTGACCCAATATGAACATAAGCAATAACCAGTCAGGATAGAATTCTTACAATTTTAGACAAATACCATAACTGTGACTCAATGGCTGCTCTTTTGCAATGAAACTTCCATCTTCTTATCAAATCCACCAACTCCTAGGCCAGGAGAAAATAGAAAAGAAACAAACTTTCTCCACCAACCAAACTAAAAGTTATTATCAAAAATGCAAAAACCAATAACAACCACTGCCTTCACTCCAGCAACAAATTAAGAATCACAACCTAAAAAATAAACACCTTTAAAGTGACATGCTTGGAGTTTTCAGCTCCCAAATCAGGTGATTCAAAACCCTGAACAAACTCACAATTTCACTACAATACAAACCCTAAAGACCCAAGTTTCATTAAGAAAATAATCACAAATATGTAAAGAACTGGAAACACTTCAACAAAAAGCATGCACTCCGAAAATGCAAAGTAAAATACTATTGTGAGATGAGAATTGAAACCCTAGGGAGAAAAGTTAATTACACCTAAATTTGAGAAGAAGATAAAAAAAAATATCAGACAAATTTGAGAAGAAGATAAAAAAATATCAGACAAAATAATCAGACAAATTGCTAAATGAATTTAGTAAAAATTGCATAAATTCAAAAAACAATCCTTCATAATAAACGCAAAGTCATATACACAGAAGAGTTCGGTCGTTGAACCCAGAAATCTTAAGCAAATGCAAAACGATTTTCGTGCTTTCTTGAGGCTCAAAAGGGAAAGGTGATAACCTGACGAAGGAGCCCTCTTCCACATTCAATTCTTGGAAGAAGATTCTTAGAAGTTCATTCTACGCATCAAACTAACTGGAACTCTAAATAACTCTAGCGAGAAGAAAAGAGATAGACCATCAAAGCACTTAGGTAGGAGACAGGAAGGGGAAAGGGGGTGGGCGACGGCTAGGTTTAGGATTTTAGAATGTGAGGGAAGAGGGGCGGCTAGGTTTAGTTTGATTAAAGAAGCATAAAAAGATAAAGCAACTACAAATAAACCCCCAGTGTAAAAAAAGGAGAAGATTTGAGCTCGAACCCTCGGAGGATTCAAACCCCTGCGCGCTGGGATTCCAACGCGCACCGAACCTCTCGGCCACAGCCACTAACCTGTCTATTTCCACCATAAAAAATACAAAAAATAAGCCCTGTGTAAAAAAAATGAGCACAAACTCGCGCGAAGCAGGGAAACAAATATCCAGTACACAATATTTTTAGTCTGTGTGAACAGTAGCATTCCGAGTTGTTTTAGCTCTTTAGTCAATATACGACTGTTATTGAACAAAATTGGTAGAACAAATATACAATGAAACCATAAATATTTTGGAATAAATCTCAAAATATGTATTGAAGTTTAAGATAAAATTTTTTATTTTTAATATTAGGTTTTTAAATTACTGTATAATTCTAGAGCCCGATATTATGAAAAAACATGTTAGAAAATAAAGAATATTTTGAAAAGGTGTTTGCGAGCTTAGGTGAGAGTGAACCTAGGTATATTGGTTATTTTTTAGAGGTTGATCTAAAAGGAAATAAAAATAAATATAGGGCCACCTTGTTCGGGAGGATTGGGAAAATGGTAGAATTTTGGTCAAGTTTTTAAAGATCTTTTACACAGTTGCATTAAAGTTTTCTGGCTCATTACATGTGATATCAAATTCTTTCTTCAATAAATTGATTTACATGCATACAAACTTGTTGCAATTGTGTAAAAGTAGAGATGATGTTTTAAGTGGAACGGCGATGAAAACGATGTTGAAGTTTGAGAAGTATTGGGGTTATGATGCAAATCAAAATTTTATATTTTATATGGCTAATATTTTAGATCCATGTTTTAAGTTGAAATATGTTAAATTTTGTTTTAGTGAGTTGTATGATTATCACAAATCACAAACCTTAACAACTAAAGTGAAAGATCATTTAGTAAGACTATATTTTATTTAATAGATGATGAAGTGGAGGATGTTAATAGACATATTCATGATGTTAATGATATGGATTGCAATGACATAGAGGTAAATGTTAATACTTTTACTCAATTCAAAAAACATTTACAAGAGGAAGATAATGTAGAAAATAAAAATGAAGTGGAGAGGTATTTGAATGATGGTTGTGAGGATCCTGATGATGATAAATTAGATATTTTAGTTTGTTGGAAGGGTAATGGTTCAAAATATAAAATATTTTCGAAGATTGCACAACATGTTTTGGATATTCTTATATCCACAATGGTTTCTGAATCAGCTTTTAGCACAGACAGTCGTATACTTAACTAATTCTGAAGTTCTTTATATCCAACAACTGTTCAAGCACTTGTTTGTTGTCAAAATTGGTTACATCATGGACCAACCCCGATCGACATTACAACCTTGATGAATGATTATGAAAAATATGAAAATCATGAATCATGTTATTTTTCTTCTACATTTGTATTTTTATTTTATTAAATAATAATCAACTTATTTGCAATCTAACATTTCTATTTTTTTTTGTAGATTTTGGTGGAAAGTTAAATCTAGCAACAGATGCTAATAAGTTCAAAACCGACTGTATTTCTTTAAGGTTTTTATGTCAATGTTGTTTGTTGTTTATTTTGAAGCCATTTGAAGGCATTTTTTGTAATTTAAATTTAAATTTGTTCACTTGTGTAGTTTTAATGATTTCTCCTCATGCTAAACTAAACAAAACAAAAGTATTATAAAGATTAAAAAAAAAACTTAATAAACACTATACTAATAATTTAATACATTAATATTTGTTTTTTCTCTATATTAATTGCAAGCCCATCAACAAATTTATTAGAAAAAACCATCAAAAAGCCCATCAGAAGGCCTATCAGATGACTCAAAAACCATATTCAGTTTTATTAATTTTTTAATAAAAAAAACCAGACCGAACCAAACCGAAAATAGTCGGTTTTGAATAGATTCAGTTCGATTTCAGTTTGGTTACTTTTTTGATAAAAAAACCAAACCAAACCGAAAATGCTCACCCATAATACATACACTCTAAGTGGCTCTTTCTCTTATTTATTTAAAATTTAAAAAAAAATATAAGGGCCTAAAAGAAGTTGAGGGCCCATAACAAATATATATATATCATAACACCTTAGGGCTATCTTCTAGAAAAAACCATAAGAAACTAAGGAAAGACCAAGCCCAATTGAATTAACAGGCTTAGGCCGTTTGGAAAGAAAATAAATAGACGAGTGGTGTGGAATTGGTTAGTTAATTCGGTTTTAATTCATAATTAAAAAAATCATTGCAAAATATATTATATAAAGAAACAGTCAGTTTTCATGTTAGAAGCTGTTGTTTTTCAAGATGCTTTTCACTTAGAATTGTATTAAAATATATTTTTTAATAATCTAAACTCAATAAAAAAATCTAAACTCAATAAAAACATTTTCAATTAAAATAATAATAAAATAAAATAAAATAAAAACATTTTTTTTCAACCCCCCGGCACATATTTTCTAACTTCCAAACGGTTGTGAGCCAGAGAAAGTTGCACTGAAAAATTAATAGCTAATCATAGTATTAAATAATTAACAAAGGAAAGGAAAATCCTCTTAAAATCTTCATTTTATAACTCTTTCATAAATTACAGTTTAAATACCTCTAGTATCCTTCTCGCATGTACAAAGAGCGAAAACGACATATAAAGATGCGGATTTATTTGAAGCTAAGACTTTTTTATTTTTTATTTTTTATTTTATTTTTGTAAATAAGGACAAAGAAACGGACAAGTTTCCTGGCTTAAAATAGGTGTAGGATTCAAGTACTGTATTAATAGTTTTAGTATCAAAGATGTCATCCATCGAGTACATGAATCGCATAAATGAACAAATATCACATGCACGAGATCGTAAGAAGGCAATAGTTGCTGGCCTCCGGTGTTCAGTGGTTGAAGGCTCGTGCACTCGGGTTGTGCTCAGAAGAGAATTCTGTGTTCTTCTCAAGCCCCACGCTCCATCCAATCCCATAACCACATTCCAATTCTCATCAAGATCCAAAAATGGATGCAAAATCATCACAGGAAGTAATTGTGCCTTGCAAGATTACCAGATGCCATTGCAGACAGCTCCACAGGGTCGGTTGAGAGGGACCAAGTTACTATTTGCACACGCCAGATTGTTATCTAGATGAACTACTTGTAGTTGCCTGGGATAGTTTTACACTGCTGGACGAAGGATCTTTTACTCCTGTAGATTCTACATTGATAGCTATATTCCCCAGTCCAATCTCCATTGCCTCCCTCTCATCCTTCTCCCTCTTCTTTTTCTCTGAATTTACACTTTCCAAAGCTTGGTGGTTTTCACCGGATGGTAGAGTCGGTTTTAAAACATTAGGGCCCGCATTGATCCATGGATGAAGAAGACACTGAGCTGCAGTCGGCCGTTTCTCAGGGACAAAATCAAGGATAGGAATCAAGAATTCTGTCATTTCATTAGCATCTTGCTCACTAAATTCATACTTCTCCATGAGAACCTTATTCAAGGGCCAGAAACGCAACCTTCGTATGTGCCGCAGATCACCATATCTATTAAAGAAGTCCCGAGAGTAGCGGCCACCTAAGGCAATCTGGTAACAGTTCACCATATGTTGAAGTTAGATGTGACAACATTATGACATAAACTTATCATACAGTAGCAATGAAAGAGCTTCACCTTCCGCGGCATCATTCCAAGAAGCTCCATCATCAATGCCAAGTGATCCTGAAACAGAATGAGAAAAGGATATGAAATTAATGGTCAAATAGGCCTGACAGGAATCCAAGAGGCCAAATCATAGCACATTTAAAATAGCTCATTTAGCAATTACAAAATACATTCCACCCCAAAAACTGTGATATCCTTCCAATTCCAAATGGTCAGGGAAGTGATAGATATCATTCCATGTTTAGAACACATGGGAAGAAAAATTTAAATATAAAGCACAAAGCAACTGAAGATCATCCAGAAAGACAATTTTTCTAACTGGGTGAATGTAGTGATAACTAGAAAGAAGAGCAATTGACCAAAATTACTTTGATCAACTCTCCCAAATGAAATGCACCATAAATCTAAAAGTAATGGGAATCTGGCATTGGACAAAAATGGACAATGGTTATTACCAAACAGGATTTGTTGTTAACATTAACAGGGTATCTTTTAAAAAAAAATCCCGGGGGGGAGATGTTTCCTCTGAATTTTTTCTTTCCTCAAACTTATAGCAGTCCATTTTGTACTTGTACCTTGCCATTACAGTCCAGTATAAATACACACCTTGTACCATATTTGTCAATTGCAATTATTAAAAACACACCTAGTAGTCTTTCAAACTCATATCAAATATTACCTCGAATTTTACCTCTTCACCCCTATTATCTCTCTAACTATTTATCTTTATTATGTTTTAATCTTCATAGCATGCATTCCTATGATAAGATGTCTCATAAGTGAAACATAATAACATAGAGAAGAAACATTACAAGATTGAGAACTATATTCAGCAAAGGAAAATCATATTTAAAAAAGAAACAAAGAAAAAGATAAACCAAATCCAAAGTTAATGCAATTGAAATCAAAATTGGGCTGAATACCTAATCCTTAAGAGTAAAAAAGATGTGACATAAATATATCAAACAAATTTTGAGTCTGCGAGTAAGATAAGAGTACTTGATACCAGTACAAAGAATTACGTGCTACAACAATAAGCACATTAAAACAATTGTATATAAGAGTTTGCATTTGCTTGGACACAATCAAAAACATATGGGGCCGTCTCCCCCCTTGTTTTATTTTAGTTGTTTGATTCAGGTTCTTTAAAGGACTTAATTGCTGCTATTTACATTGTTTTTTTGAAAGGAATTCTACTAGGGTTTTGGTGCCTATTTAAGAGCACCTTTTCTATGTTTCAATCTGAATTATTGTGAATTAGATTGAGAATTGCTATTCAAACTTTTCTATTGTCATTCCCTTTGACTATGTCTTCTGGACTTCTTTCATTAGTGTATTCTAATCTCTCTTCTATAGGGAATTCTTTGATTTTCTATCTTTATTCCTTTTCAGCCATATACCAGTACCACTAAAGATCAAGTGGTTCTAACTGTTGTTTCCAGCACAATCTATCTCTCTACCCATGATCAATAGTTGTCCCACCTCGAAGTGGCCTTTATAGTTTCTCAGTTATGTACTTACAATGATAAAAAAAAATTCTGCCAGCAGCAAGTGCTGTAATAAAAGTCAATACTACCAATCAACCTATTAAAGGTGGATGATGCCCAGGGGCAGACTCAGAATAACTGTAGAACTAAATCTACGTGTACATGCCCACAAAAGAGTAACTGAACCTATTTTCCCAAAGGAGGTAACTTAAATTACTGAAGCTCTATACAATCTTCATGGGTAGAACACAAAGCATTGAATCACAAAAATGATACAGGGAGCCCACATTCCTTGAAGTTGAATACAAACATTCTTACATTTATAGGATGTTCTCAGTGACGTCAAAATCAAGTGTTTGAATGACATTTTTTATACATGCATTGATCCAGTACCTTGTCACTCCACCACTAGGACAACATTGGATTACATGTGACCAGGCTTAGCTAGGGTGAGTTCAAAGGATTAAATCAAGATCTCTATTCTTGGCCAGCAAAAATTTCCTGCAGAATATCTGGTTTGCATTTATATTTCTCATGACCTTGATCTCTCGTTAACACTCATCATTGCATATACATACTGAACCCCTTTTGATTTTTTTTTTCTTTTCTATTCTTTTCTTTTTTTTTCTTTTTAAAAACATGGGCATCCCAATGGATCCTACTGGGAATAAAAATATTTTGATACAATAAAAAATCTGCTGGAGCAGAATATACAGAAAATATCCAATATCCAGGATTTTGACAACTCTATGCTCTTACAAAAGCATCAATTACAGCACACACTCAAATATTGCACATGTTGCTGAATTACCTCATTAAGTTGTTCTGAAAGATAATATATGTTGCATGAGATATGATCAGTATTTAATCCAAAGATTTGAAGCCATCTGTTAGCAAACTAAAAATGAAAATGTGTGCACAAGGACACGTGTGTGCGTGTTAAGAGAGGGGCAGTGCTGCGGAGCGCAGTTAATACTTACAAGAAAGACCATGAATGGTTATTACAATTATAAAAGAAATCCTTACCTCATCCCTGTCGAAGTTGTCACCACTGTGAGGGTCAAAAAGTACATCACCAGTTGCCAGCTCAAAACAAATGCAAGCAAAGGACCACATATCTGCAGATGTAGAATATTTGGATCCAAGGATCACCTCTGGACAACGGTACTGCCTGGTTTGAATGTCATTGGTAAACTGTTTGTACGTCCAGCATGCATTCCCAAAGTCCACCAACTTGCACTTCAGGTCAACTGAGGCCGACAACTTCTGCCTGGTGGAACGACTCCCCCTCTTAGCACCCTGATTTCCCAATCCAGTTCCCTTTGTTCGATCAACATCAGATAATCTATTTGCATTTTCTGAACTAGTAGGCTGCTCCTTAGTAGAACCCTCATTTAATTTCGCATTAGCTGACAACTCTTCTGCAGCAGACGTTTCAGGATCAGCATCCGCTTCCTTCTCCACGCACCCCTGAGCAGCTCGCTTAGCCTTTCTTCGAATCTTTTTCTTCTGATTCCTAAACAAGTCTCCATTTAATCTTGCAATCCCAGACTCGAATGCAGACTTATCCTTACTATTTGGAAGAATAAGAGGAGCACCAGATTTTCTAGGATCCTTTGATGGGTCAATCATGGATAAAAGCAATATATTCTCTGGCTTCAGATCAGTGTGTATGATAGAAAGCTGTCTGTGTAAGTAATCCAAACCCACTAAGACATTGAAACATATCTCCTTAACCTTGTGAATGGGCAGTCCCCGGTAATCAGAATATTTGATAAGGGTCAAAAGATTATCCCCCAGGTACTCGAAAACCATACAAACATGCTGACCATTTGGACCCGAATGCTTAAAATGATCCAAAAGCTTTACAACACATTTTTTATCATCAGGGTCTCCATCTGCAATCTGCTGCAAGATGGTTATCTCATCCATGGCTGCCTCGGTGTAGTGCTGAGCACTTTTTTGTACCTTGAGAGCTACATATCGCTGCATTTTTTTATGGCCAAGTAAGAACATCATCAAAGACCCGATAAAGAAAACTTATTACAAAAGATCCACAGAAGCTCATAAGGGTAATAAGAAGAAAAAAAGTTCTGGCAGTTTTCACAAATGAGAAAACAAAATGGTGAGAAATGATTATTGTATCTGACTAATCCCAATAACAAGTTTAAACAGTATCAATTCAATTCAGGAGGTCGAATTATAGAGTACAGGGGCTTAAACGATCTGATGTTATCAGCTAAAAACTCATGCCTCCGTCTACATTAAACACAAGCAATAAAAACCCAGATCCAAAAATAAAAGCAATCGTCGCTTAATTTCTAAACTGAAAAAAAGGTAAAGAAGAAAGTACGGAAATTTGAGTGTCCCAAGCGAGCCAGACGGTGGAGAAATGACCCCAACCAAGCTTACTCTGAACGACATAAAGTCCGTTCTTGAAACTGTCTCCGATTCTAACAGCATGGTAGCCGCCGCGCCTGTAATCTTCGGTTCCTTCATCTTCCGACGTGTAGTCTCCACTATCACTGCTGCTGCTCCGACCCTCCTCTTCTACTTTCACCTGCTGCCGCCGCTTCTCATCCATTTAGAGATTAGAAAGGTGAACAAATGGATCTGCCTTCCTCCTATTCTCCGTAGGATTCGGGTTCGGATCCAGTTTCGACAAAGTTCTTTCTTTTTCTTTATTCTTTTTTTATTTTCTATAAAAATAATTTGGTTGTTTAAAGTGATAGTTAGATGCCGTCGTCAGTAAGGAAATGATGAGGAGTCAGCTTTAAACGACTCCGTTTCACAAATGATTTTCTTTTTCTTTTTCGTTTTATTTGTTTGTTGCTTCAACTGCTATTTCTACTTCTTCTTTTTATTTCCTCTCCTCCAATATATGCCTTTTTTTTATTTAATTGTATTTAATAGGTTCCTTGCATGCACCTAATGATCGGGTCACATCTTTATTTCATCATATAAATAGTCCAGGAAATAAAGAGTTTTGGCATCAGTATATGATTCATCAGGGTAATCATTCCAAAAAGCATCAATTTAATTATATTTGTAGAACCAACATATCTTTCACATGTCAAGAGCTTAGATCATAGGATACATCTAATTCTAGGAGCAAACTAATTTAATATATGCTCTATAAAAGCTATTTCATGAATAAAAAGAGTATGTTGCAGATAAATTAACAATGAAAAATCCATTGCTAATACCTTCTTTTTTATATCCATTTTTGGGAACGAGGGAATCACATGATCCGGAAAGCATACTTTGTGGGTCTAGAGCATGCGTAAACCTCTGGCTATCCTAGGCTCTTACGAGGAGGACTTGCTGAGGTTCGAACTTGAAGCTGTGCAAACACGTCTCAAACTTCTTATCACTGTGCCACCCGTCTCGGGGACCCATTGCTAATATCTATTGTTGAGTAATATTCAGTAATGGAATTTTTATCGCTAACTAATGTTCAACAACGGAATTTTTGTAATCATAATTTTAAAAAATAAAAGTAAACTATATAACTTAATTCACATATTTCATCCAACTAAATTCTCATATGTTTAATGCTAAGAGTTAACACTCACGCGCATTCTCTGATTTTTATTTTTTTATTATTTCTTGTTTTGGTTTTGTTGGGAGGGCATTGAAACATCAACTTGTATCCTTTTTTGTTGCGTACGCATGAAAGTTTCTGATGATGTCTCGGAGTCATTGTCCTTTACATGTATTTGAAGGATATTCTAGTTATTAACTTTGAATTCTATTTACAGATAGTAATTAAGATCTACCTCTGGAAATAAAAAAAAATAGCAATAAATCTATGAGTTGCCGTCGAATAAATGATTAGGTACAAACAACATGAGACTGGTCAATATAGCTCGATTATTCTGAATAATATATATGCTAACTTAACCATGCCATAATCAGAGATGATAAAGATGCAAAGTTAAACAGGAATTGCAAATCAATTAATTAACATTGTCATAATTAAAGGTTAAACTATGAGCTAAGACTAATGAACTCCCTAAGAAAAAAACTATTCTGAACAATGTCCACATAATAACAGCTAGCTAGCCCGATTAATTAAGAGTTATGGAGGAGGTAATGAAGTGATTATTAAGGATAAGATGGCAAAAGAGCCCAGTAAGGAGATGAAACTGGGTTGAATTCATCCACGTCGAGAAGATAGTTGCAGTGTTCCGCGCTGTTCTGGTGGCGCCTGTGTCCTCGTAGCTTGCGACTTGCTGCAGCAACTGATGTGCTTTCCACTGTCTCGTCACCTGATTTCTCTGCGTGCCCTAGCTTCCTCGTCGCTTGTTCTCTCACCACTGCTCTCAGCTTGATTACCTGACATCCATAGCCAGCTTACAATTAATAATTAATCTATATATAATTAAGCTGGGAGGCTTAGATTCTAATTAAATTTGGAGTCCTGAGAAGAAAAGGAAGAGGTCGATTCCTGTCAGAAAATACTACGTACACACACGCACACATTCATGAAATGACATGAGCAACCTCTTCCTGAAGCTTCTGTTTTTCTTCGGACACAGAGTCAAACTCCTGCTTCAGGTTGTCATATAAGCGCTCGAGCTGTTTAGCCTTCCATCTAGCACGTCTATTCTGGAACCAGACAGCAATCTGCCTGGGCTGGAGCCCTAGTTCACGAGACAGCTTCATTTTCCTATCAGGATCCAGCTTGATCTCTTCTTGAAAGCTCCTTTCCAACGAATCTAACTGATCACTTGTCAATCGTTTCTTCCTCTCTTGACTCCCATTGCTGGCAATCTTGCCCAGAGCAGTTGGTACAAATCTGCTCGGTGCATTTCCTGCTGATATTGCTGGGTGCTTCATGTCCATGCCTGAAAGATCGATGCGTATATATCGAGACAACATTTCATACATATACTTATACATATAATTGATTTTGCTTCTATGCAATGCATGCTTTGATCACATAGATAGATAGATAGATAGATAGATAGATTCGGATTGTATGATTGGATCGATGAGTGGATCATGCATGCATTTTTTTGGTGGCGAGGAGATCTCTCTAGCTAGCTAGTAAAATTAACCAAGTTTGGTAATATAAGTACATACCTGGATACTGCAAGTCATAGTTATAGTTGTAGAGGACGTCGTTAAAGGAAGTCTGATCTGGTCGAGAAACGAAGCTTCTGAAGCTGCCATTCCAATCCATATTATTCATATTATAATCACTACTAGCAAGCTACTGATCTTTCTAACTTGCATATATACAACTTTTTTGGTCAAAAAATAAAGGACCACGTACGAAGATAAGAAAGTAAGCAAGATGATTGATATATTGGGTGGCTGAGAGGAGGAGAGAAGGCGTGGCCAAAGGCTAAGAAAACAAAAAAAAAAAAAAGATTCCAGTTTCTTCTTTCTCTTATTAGGGTGCAGCAAAGTGAAGAAACTGAGAGGTTGTATCGCTCATCTCTGCTTCACTTTCGGTGGGGGTGCCAACAAAGGTGGCGTGTGTGTGTCTAATATAGACATCAGAGGGCATGCTGTCGGTTGCCACATGGGACCCTGATTTTCCACCTATTTTAAAATTATTTTTGAAAAAAAATATTATTTTAATATATTTCTAAACCTCACCCTAAAATAAGTAAGTAAGGAAGAGAAGAAGATGGCGTGGGGTGGCAATCCTGAAATTATATTAAAGGGGGAGATGGGGAAGAAGGAATCAGAGGTCTCGAACCCCTTTCCATTCATGCATGTGGTCCCGCCGACTGAGAAGTGAGAGAGCAGCTGCTTACGTCTTCGTATACTGACATCATGCCTTCCCTTGCTCACGCCTACGTACCCAGCTCGTCCTCATCACCACTTCTATTACCGCCTCTACTTACGTGCATACATGTATTTATACATTGTTCCATACGCTACCTCATTCTATTTTAATTAATATGTATGTCCAGATCAATTAATTTCACGTTCCTGAAATTAATGATAATATAAATCTCTAATAATCATTATATTAACAGCCATAAAACTCAAAAGTGAGATTAAAAGATTTAATCTCAAACTCGTACTACTAGATCACCTACTATATGATATGTGATCAAATTTAAGAACGTATTAACTTTTTTTTTCTTTATCAATGTTTATCTATATTTTAAAGCTTAACCATAAAACTCAAATAAATTTCCATATACAATATATTGGGGATCACCCAGTTTTACCTCAAATAGGGGGATGGATTTCTTTTCCCTGATGAGCTAGCTAGGGATGCATCTCCTCCCGTTTAATTTCCCTTCTCAAAAGCAAAATAAAAGGAAAACTTAGTTTCTTCGAAATCATTTTGAAATGACAAATCATGCTCGTGTTGATCTTGTTCGTGTTTATGTACGTGGAAATCATGCTCGTGTTTCTAAGGTGTGGTGATCTGCAATCTATACAATAGTTTTTAAGTTTGAGTTGGTGTTTTTAAGGAGCGTGGTGATGATAACGGATTTGCGATCTACATCGGTATTTCCAAGAGGTATAGTATGATAATAAGGGGTATGTGCTCTGCACAGCTGTTCTCGAGTTTGAGTTAATATTATCAAGGAATGTGGTATAATGACATGGGTATATGATCTGAATAACAGGTCTGCTATCTGTATAAAAGATCTTGAATTCAAATCAGGACACGCACTCCTTATAAAAACTTAAAATATTCAAGATTTTCCTTCATCCCATATAAATTCAGGCCGTCAAGTTATTGATTAGAAATCAACTATATTTGAAGTATCACTGTACACGTATATGACTTACAGTTGAAGCCATATAGTATATGAAATCAAATGATACAGAAATCTACCTGCGGGGCATGCATGGTGCTAAAAAGCGAAACCTGCAATCTGTAATTGCACCCCATAAAAGATACAAACCCTGTGAAAGAAAGTAAGTTGCTGGGCTCAACCTATTGTTTCACCCCTACTCCCACCTTAATTATCTTGCAGCACAGTCAGTACGTGGCCCAGAAGAAAGCTCTCTCCTCTCTCTCTCTCCTACATATGTGGGTTGGCTTCTGGCTTGTTCACTTCCTACTGGAAGTGGGGCTCAGGTCTAGGAGCTGGTCCTATAAATATTTAGGGCTGGCTTGTTGAATGGCTAGCATTTGAATCTCTAAGATGTGGGACTCAGGTCTAAGAGGAGGGATCAGCCTGTGCTGGGTAGAGGCCAGAGAGAGAGAGGATCCGTAGTACGACTCCATAATCATGATCGTTTTATAAACCAGAACGTAAAAGGGTAACTGCAGAGAGGACGGGGGAGGAGGAGACACATAGAGCCCAGAAGTGCGAAAGAGATATGTGAGATAGAGCTGGGTAGGTCACTGCAGCATTCCTATAGCTCCACATTTCTCTCTCTTTGACGTTGAAGAATATTGATCTTTTGTATTAATTAAAGGTGTTTTCTTTCTGAGATGTTGATAACAACTACACATCATATATCATTAATTAACAGCTGCTGCCCGGAGACCCATGAAATTTCAGATACCAAAATGAAAAGGGTTGAATAAATTGTTATTATTAAGTGAAAAAATAAATCATTGGGTCTTTATTATGTATTTTTCAATAATTTATCTTTAAGAAAAAGTTTTATTTTGAGCAATTTAATTTTAATTAAAAATCAATTAATTTTTATTTTTTTATGCAATGATAAAATAAAATAGAGAGAGAAAGATTGAAATAAAAAGTCACCTAAATATAAGTGACATGCTAGAAAATATTTTAAAAAATTCACTTAAACCCTTATATTTTCAAAAATATTTTTTTAATATAGATGATCGAAATATAGACTTATAAACAACACGTTATTAATATTTTTTCCTGGAAAAAAATCAATGCTTCCCTTTTAAATATATAAAAAATTGAACCAAATATATGGGATATAACTTAGCCTAGCTACGTGCCTAGGCTTTTCTATGAAATGATTGTTAAGGCACAGACCCAAGCTTAAGATGTTTTTTTATTATTATTATTATTTTAAGGTTAATTGTAACATTAAAAAATTAATTGAGTCCATGATCTATAGTGCAAACTTCATAGGTTAAGCTACAACATTTAAGCTTTGTTTTTTCTAATATGTTTTTTAATTGATATTGTTTTAGTATTTTTTTTCTTTCATAACTTTTATATTTATATTTCAATTAATACATTTCCTCCATGATCCTTTTTATCTTTTAAAAAAGAATAAATAGTGTTTTGTGTATTTAGTTCTTAAAATGATTATTTTGACTCATCTATATTTTTTTATTTTTTTTAGATAAACTTTACTTTGAGAAATTTTAAAAAATTGTTTTCATATAGCATTTTTAAAATGTGTAACCTTGCATAATATATTTTTATTTATTCAATCAAGTTAATGTGTGTTTATATCCATCATCGAGTGATTAAAAAAATCAATAAGCATTGCTGGTAAATATCATATCTTACAAAATTAAATATCTCTTAATTATTTCAAATTTATTTTTAGTTATAATTCTCGATTTATTTGATTACATGTATATATGAAATTTTTTATTTACATAGTTCTTTAATGTATAAAAACACATAAAAAAGTCATCATATACAATTTTCTCGTAGAAAAAAAATATGGCTCACGACAAAGCGCATTTCATATAGCTAGTTAACATATACTAAATAGACTTGTTTTTCACCATAGCAATAAATAATGAAAGCCCAATTCATTTTTCAATTTTTCCTTAAATATTTAATCTTTTTTAAAAAAAAAACTTGTTATTTTTTATCATTCAATATTATATTTATTAGGTGTAAAATTTTGTAGATTATTTGGTTTTTTTCTATATAATTATCATATTCTTATTACTTGAGTCATGAATTTTCAGGATTAGTCGTGTTAACTCGTAATATACTAAAACACCTTGATATGTCACTCAATAAATGAACAGTGAAATACCAAGGTGTTGCATGCTTTAATCCTCAAATAAAAAATTGTGAAAATTGGTTTTTAGTCTTTAGTTTCTAGTTTTTAATATATTGTTTTCAATTTCATTCCAACATTATTAGACTTCACAAATTATTTTGATTTACTTTCTATGAAATTATTTTTGTCTCTTTACCTAGGTCTGACATGTTAACCTGGGTTTACCCGAGTCATTATTTTTGTTTTTTTATTTGATTGTTATTTTCAATTGAATTATATTGATTGAAAATTAAACTTCATAATTTATTTTTTATGGGATTATTATAGTCTTATAACCCGAGTCAATGGTTAAGCTGGTTAACTTGAGTTTTTTTTAGTTGATTTTATTTTTCAATACTATTATTTAATATTAGGTTGAATGAGAATCAAGCTTAATAATTTATTTCATTGTTCATTTTATGAGGTTTTTCTAGTTTTATGACTCGAATCATGAGTTTATTTTGTTGACTTTGGTGGTTTTTGTTTTTTTTTTAAAATTTCATCCTTCAACAATGGGATAATTATGAATTGGGTTTTATGAATTTTCAATATATTTTATATGGGATAATCATGGTCTCATGATTCATGTTTGAAAGGTTAACTTGGGTTGACTCAACTTATTTTTTAGTTAAATCTACTTTTCAATATTTGATTGATTGAGAATTGAGTTTAATAATTTTTTATATAAAATTATCATGATCTCATGACCTAAATAATAGATTTGGAAAGTGAATCTGTATTGATTGGGGTCAATCTAATATGTTTTCACTTCATACATAGAAAAATATTGTCTTGATTGTTTTGTGAAATACATTTTTCTCGATCATCTAGGCTGTATTTGGGTCTGTCAAGTCTACTAAGTTGCATCACGTCAATTTCTATATAGTTTTAGTTTTGTTTTCAACTAAAAAACACGTTAATACCTAGATAGTTTTTTACATCTATATATATAAATATATAATCTATTGCCATTGTTTTTTATATCTAGAAAAATCCTAGTCATAGTGTAATATGGGTAATTATTTAATAATATACTACATCTTTTGTCATTTCCTTGCAAAAATAAAAACAAAAACTATGATAATTGTTCTTTTAGTTTAGTTTTTAACTTATATGTTTTTTTTTTAATTTTATCCTTTAATGTTAGGTTTAGAAGGTACGAGACTTAACTTGTTTTGATTTTCTTTATATGGAGTTATCCAAGTCTCTTGATTTAATTATGGTTAACTCGAGTAGCTTTTTTATCTTTATTTTATTTATTTTTAGTTGAATCTTTTGACATCGAGTTGATTGAGAATTATTGACTTGGTGGTTTTATGTTTTTTTTAATATTAATGTTATTTTTCAATATTGAAATAATTATGATTTAAGTATTATAATTTGTTTTAATATATTTTTATGGAGTTATTATGATTCTTGTTTGAAGTTTAATCTAGCTCAATTCGATCAATTTCTTTGATTTAATTTTTTAATATTGGATGGGTTAATAATTGAGTTTAATGTATATAATATTTTTGGTTAAACTATATCGGATCCGATTTCATGAAAGGTCAAACTAAGGCTGGTCATTACTCATGAACCAGCTGGTGCTTTCTCATGTAATTAACTAGGACCATCTTCCACGCCGTCCCACGGACATCAGTTTCAAACTCTGGCTGGTGTTTCTCAACTAGTTCCAGACGACAAAGAACCAAGTTAATTAGGCTAACATATAATCATGCGTGGATGAATGTGACGATCGATCGCAAGATGTACATGCATGCATGCACCGCAGAAGAGGCTAATGGCCTTCAGAATTCTCCGGTTAGCATCTGGCGGCGCCAGGGCGGCGTTTAGAAGAGAAAAAACTCAGGCCATTTCTGAATCACTGTGAAGTTTTTCTTCTCTTTGTTCCCAGCTGCTCGAACACATGCATACACACTCATACTGGAAAATATATAGATTGGTTAATCAGACATCTACCACCACAAGTTAAGCTATAATTAAATTAACTGGTCGGCCGGAGCAGATACAATGCAGCGAATTGCAGAGCATTTTTCAGTGCCTGAACCTCCCAGTGGAGGAGAGAAACGGAGGGGAGGGGGGCCGGCTGCGGCCTAGAAGATAAGGTGGTCATCTATGGCTACAGAACATTTTCAAATTCGCAGGTGGTCCTCAGTGAGCTCAATTAAAAACATTAAATTTAAGATCTGCCGGGAAAATCTATCGCAACATAGATAAGAGGCGCCCTGTGTGTGTGAAAATATATAGATCAACGAGAAACGTCGGTGGTCCTGGATGCGTGGATATGGATCTGTTAAAATGGATTCACATTTATAGGTGTAAATTTAATATGGAGACAGCTTTTAAGCTGGAAAAAGAGCCACTTCACTGTAGATTCCAGCACTAGGGCGGCGGCGAGTGGGGACCAGTCTCTCAACTTTAAGCTCGTTGCTAATTTGTCAAACAAATTTTATTTTTGACTTTTGTTTTAAGAACATTAACCAATTAATTAAAAAAATACTTTCTTTCTTTCTCAAACACCCTAAAAATGTAACTGCTTAATAGCATGGAAGTAGTAGTTTTTTTAAGAAAAAAAAATGAAGTGTGTTTTGCTTGGAATATATTAAAAAAGAAATTTATTTTTAAAAATTTATTAAATTAAAATAATTTAAAAACATGAAAGATAATTTAAAACAAAAAAAATAAAAATCATGTTGAACCGTAAAACACCACATTTACTGTACTTCATCTATCAGCATTTAAAATAATAATAATACAAAAAATAGTAAAAGAGCTAAAAGAGGTAGGCCAGCCACTGTGAACCCACACTCAGTGCACTGTAGACCGGCCATTTTTCACATTTGTTTCGCGCGTGTATGTGCATCTGTCTTTGATTTTTTTTCTTCACAGATATACTTTATATAAATTTTATGGTGGAAATGATAAAGAAAAGCATCTAACCAAGCGGTCACCTGCGTGCTGGAAATGTTCGAACCCCTCAGGCCTCAGCCTACGCGTTTTCTGTTATTTGTTTTTCTTTTTTTATTATTATTATTCTTTTGAAAAGCAACTGTCCTTTTCGTTTTTTCATTTTTTTTCTTTTTTTTATTATTAGTTTCTTTTCTTTTTCTTTTTTTTTATTATTAGTTGCTTTTTGTTTTTTTATTATTATTATTATTCTAATCAATGAAAGTAACAGAAATTAGTAAAACAGTAAAAAAAATGGAGCGAAATCTAAGACCAGACAAATAGAAAACAAATTCAAAATAGAAATTATTAGGAAAAACATAGCAATTATTTGATAAACATTAAAATATGTTTTCGTTTATTTTTCACATATTTAAAGAACAAAAACAAATAAAAATTTCGGTTAAAATAAAAAAATACAACACATTTTCAAAGAGTATTGAATAGTAAAAATAATTTTTTATTCTAATAATTTTTTTTTGTTTTATCATCTATTATATTTTTTTATGTGCTCTTTCTTTTAATTTTTTATTGGTTTTATTGTCATTATTTTCAAGTTAGATGAATTTTTCCCCCTGATAATTATGTTTTTTTTAAGTTATTATGATTTTTTTCTTTTATTTTTTTCTATTCTTTATTCATCATTAACACAATAATAATAATAATAATAATAATAATAATAATAATAATAATATATTCTTTTTCTTGCTTACTCTTTTGTTAATGTTTTTGAGTGTTTTTTCTTTCGAGATAATTTGATAATTTTAATTGTTTTTGCAATAATAACAATGGTCATTTTGTATCTAATATTACTGGGGATAAAAGACAACTCAAAAATAAAAAAATAGATAAATTTACCTAGGTTATTTACAATTAAAAAACGATACAAGTCACTTTTGTCTCGATTACACTGTTCCTTCTAAACGACAAACAAGTCATTATTATATGTTTTAATATTTATTGCATATTATCGTCTAAAAATATATAAAGAGAAAAAAAATGACTTTTTTGCAAGAAAAAAATTAATATCAGCATTCTTACATACATTTAATATAATAATATGATATATAAATCTTATAAAAAAAATGGCTGTGAATTTTAATTTTGTGCTCTTTTGTTCAAGTTTATTTCTTAAAAAAAATTGGATTTTTAATATTTAAGATCTAATATTAACTGGGAAAAATACAACTAAAAAAAAAGGTAAACAAATTTGACTACATTATCTACAATTAAAAAATATACGAGGAACTTTCCGTTTCGACTACACAGTTCTTTTTTTACGGCAAATAAGTAATTATAGCACGCAAAAAATTTATATTTCTTTTTTAAAAAAAATACAATATTTTTATTTATAATGTGTATGATCTAATATTACAGGGAAAAAAGGCAACTCATATGTTTTTTCAAATTTATCTAGGTTATCTATAATTAAAAAAAATTAAAAATCACTTCTCATTTCGATCACACTATATAGTATGTGAGACTAAGTATATGTGTTTAATATTTATTTAATATTATCGCCTAAAAATATATAGAGAGAGAAAACAAATGACCTATGATTTCTTGCAAAAAAAATATTAATATCGGTATTCTTAAATATATTGAATATAATAATATGATGAATAAATCTTATAAAAAAAAACTTTGGCTTTAAATTTAAATTTATATTTTAGACTTTTTTTTCCTTTTAAGAAACGATGACCTTTTTTCACATGTATTTTTTATTTTTTAGTGTCCAAGTCAGTTGTTCTTTTTTAACCGGATTTTTTTAACTAGAGTATCCGTGACAACAAATTTCTAATAAATCATTTCACCTTCTTAGCAAATTTTCTAACAAATTTTATCAAAAGATTTTTAGCAATAGCAATATTAAATCACATTTTGGTTGAAAAAAAACCATTTTCAACAAATTTTATTAATTAAAATTATACTAATTAAATATGAAAATAAAAAAAATATAATATTTATAAAATCAATTAATTTTTTATATAGATAAAAAAGCCCAACGGAGAAGACAAATCAGCTCGTAACTGCTAAAATAGAAGGTCACTGAGGATGGCATTAGTTCTACAGTATTTTGTTTTTTTTTGTCTTATGAGCTTTTATTATTTTATTATTTTACTATTTCATCATTGCATTTGATTTTGACGTTTACATCCATTTGTATGAATTAACCATTAATTTTTTGAAAAATAAAATTCATTTTTGGGAAGAAAATAAAAAACGAGGATCAAATTTGAATAAAAAAAAACTTTTCATTTAAAGAAAATAAATGTTTAAGATTTAATCGGGACCTAAATTAAACAAATTGGAAACGAAGAGCTACTTTGTAAGAAACGCCGAACTTGAAAGATCGTAGTTAGTTGGAAGGGGCTTCGTCGCATAAAATGAGTTAGTTTTGTCTTCATTAAGGATGCCTTAACTTAAATTGAAACAATAAAGGCCAAATTAAAGTTTTTATATGGGTATATTTACTGTGCTTCAATTTTCACAATGATCTCGTCAACATTCACACTAGCTTGTTTGGGATGTGATTGCAGTAACTTTTGAAAGTATTTATTATTTAGAAATGTATCAAAATAATATTTTTTTAAAAATTATTTTTGACACCAACACATCAAAATAATCTAAAAATATTATTTTTTTAATTTTAAATAAAAATAAAAAAATTTCAATTTTTGTGATAAAGATTTTCTATGACAGTATCCAACAGCTATAAAGTCAACAACGACTAAGAAAGTGAACTACACTTTGAGTGGTTGAAATTTACCTATTTCTTCACGTGTATAATTATTGAAAAGGAAGACGTGCATTAAGAGGCTTGGTGCGTTGCAATAATAGATTGGATGGAAAAAGTTAAGAAAAAAAATGCTACGTCTCTTAATATCCTAGGCAATCGGTGGATATTAAGTGAAAACTATCACTCTTTTTTATTTTAAATATTAAAAGTGAAAAACATTATTTTATTTTTTTTTTGGTTTTTTTAAGATTTAAAATTTTGGTTTAATGGGCCCTTTAATAAAACTCAAATTGGATGCACGCAAGAGATGCAAATACAAGGAATGTTAGAGAATAATATAAATCATATTATGGGACCTCACTTAAAAGCTTAAGCTTTTAGGTGAGATGATTCCTTAACATGGTATCAGAGCCTTATTGACCCAACAGTCACGAGTTCGAATCTCATCATCCTCATTCTATTCGATAAAAAACTAAACTCAAGGTGATATGGGTTTATGTAAGTTTCAAGCCCAAAAAGCTTTCACTTGGAGGGTGTGTTAAAGAATAATATAAATCATATTATGAGGTCTCACTTGTAAGGTTAAATTTTTAGATGAGATGGTTCCTTAGCAAGGGAAACTCCAATGAGAGTGCCATTTTCAAAGCTAAAAAAAATTGTTTAGCATGTTTGTTTAATTTAGCAGCTCATGCAGAGAAGGCAAAAATTTGGGGCCACCTTCTATATATATGTATGTATTTATTAGAAATATATATATATATATATTAGAAAACAATGTGACTATCAAAAATATATAACATTTTACCTACCATTTTCATCTCTTTTTCAAGCTGCTTGTGTTAGATAACATTTTGGGTTTGGACGAGTATAGGGCAGAGCTGTATCTATACACAACCTGAAATCCGATTTTTACGTCAAATCCGATCATGTCAAGGAAATTTCTATCACCCCTATTGTTTTATCTTATCTATTATGTTCCCATTCTATTGAACATGTTTTTGGAATTACTTAAACAACTTATGAACATTGTAATATCAAGTTTTGATTATTGCAAATCAAATTCAGAGTTTTCTCTTCCTATCATGAGAATGGGGCATGAAGCCCGCCTCCCTTGTTAACTTTTCATGCTTAGTTAGTTGACCTAGGTAGCAAGCTACACTGCCAACTTATAATTATTTCCAGGAATGGCGCAAATTCAATCAACCATAATGTATTAATTTAAAAAATGAAATGTAATGCAATAATCCTAGTTGCAACTACCGGTAAAAATGCCAAGACAAGATGAAGCTCATTGCATTTGACTGAGAACCAGTCCCGCAACAATCATGTTTCTGCTAAGCTAATGCAAAAGAAATTTATGCGCGCCTTCAAACAAGGCTTGAAATATTTCACAAAGCATTTTCTATAAATCCTATGTGCTCAGGTGTATAATCAACAAAAATGGATTAAGTACAGCAGCAAGAGTTATATAGCCATAGAGGAAACACACAACTTCTGATGATATCCTCTAGAACATCAAATGCTTTCAGAAGTATAGGCTGTATGACAAAAAAAAAAATGCCCGAGAAGAAATCCTGGGATCGCTGAAAATATCAAGAAACATCCCCATTGCATTTGCTACTTCAAAATCCCTCTTCTTTTGCGCACTTTCAGATCACTGGGGATAATAAATACAGAATCTACACAAAGCCCACCTTTGGAATGTGTGCAATCGATCTGTTTCATGGAAAATTTGACCTCAGTTGCAGGTTCTGAGTCCGTCACAATAAATTCACCAACCTTGTAATCTATCCAGCATCCACGCTTCTGGCTGCCATTTGCTTCACCTTGTTCAGTCTCGTCTAAACAGAACTCACATGATGCTTGCTGGCCATCAGAGGTAGACAGCTCAAACCGTACTGGCTTTATATCCCAACCATGAGTGTGCTCAAAATTGCAGACACGCCGTCCCAGTCGTTTGGAAAATCTTCCAAGGTGAAGCCTGAAGTATAGAGTATAGATATCAGCAGGGAAAGGGAACTTTACAATTCCATCCACTTCAAACCACCATATTTGTTGCAAATAGGCCACCACATGGAATCTACAAAACAATACAAAAGATAAACTGTCAAGATCTGCAAGAGCACTTTGTGAAAAATAAAGCAGAACAATGTAGGGGCTACCAGCATATGAATATTTTTATTTCACACGCATATTGACTGAAGGAATCAGAAACACAAAATATACTACTGACTCATAACAAGCCAAACAAGAGCTCAGTAAGGTGTCAAAATGACATCAGATGACCACTACATAAATTCCAGACATCTAAAAGCTACAACCATTTCATTGATAAAAGGATAACTGGAGCATATTATTGTGACACTTCGATACAAGAAAACCACAAAAGAGAGTAAAAATGTGAAACGATGTATTTGATAATCCAAGCTTTTTGTTCTACCAGGCATGCTTCAGTTATCTAGCATAAAATTGGAAAAGATAATCTAAACAAAGGCAAGCAGAAATTATCACAAGGGATTGTCCACCCTCTGCTTGTGTCAACAAGTGCACTTCTTCAATTGGAAAATGACTAGACAAATTATTTGGATGACAGGGCAGTTAGCTCAGATTTATGACCAGCATACGGGCAGAAAAGGAAAGTGGAGAATATACTCTCGCAGAAGATTGATCACTGTTGCACAAACAGAATAAGCAGAATCTACATTTCCACCTCCTAGACTTCTATCATTGAGAAAAAGCATCAAGAAACAGGAAAAGAAAACAAATGATATTTTTAGTGTGGGAAATGTAAATTATTATAGCAACAAGCATTAAAAAAACTATAATAAAAAAGTTGTAACACACATTACATACAAATCCAGTATTGGACATTAAAATAGACAAATAACTAGGATGAGAAAGCTTGATGGAACACCACTTAAAGATGGTCCTCGCAGGAAGCAGGTAAAGTAGTAAGCGGTATTAAATATCAGGTGGGGGTTTAGTTGATGAGCCAAGGAGAGGGCAGATGCATCTCTCCACAACTCGCAGGAAGCAAATGCTCCCCACAACCAACCGAAAGTTACTAACCCCAGCTGAGGAGAGTAGTGGTCGGTCCAATTATCATCGCTGACTGCATGCAAAGTTTGCCAAATTTTCAATCCCAGAAAAAGGATGGATCATTTGGTCTATCCCCCGCCCCAGAAGAAGAAGAGGAAGAAGCTTTTGAACTTGTTAATTCCAACAAAGCAACAGTGAAATAGCCAAGTTATTAACAGTACCTGGAACAGATTTGGTTGAAGTTGATTTACCGAAAGAAGTTATAGCATCAACATCGACGAATTAGCAGCAATTAATTTGAACTCGAAAACAATGGATCATTTTGTTGGCATCAATTACCAATTGATTACCAACCAAATCAAGCATGAATGAAAGTTGCAGAGGATAAACTAGTGATGGTATAAACCAAGCTAGAAAGAAACCTCGATTCTTCAGTAGGAACCCAAGTCCAATATCTGCGGTCCTCAATTCCCGTAATTGCCATCCCTTTGGCCGATATCGACATACAAACCCTTCCCGTCACTCTATCAAGCCACGCCTCCTGTTCAATTTTGTCAATTTTTTGAATAAAGAAACCCTTAATTCGAAAATCCAAAGGAAGAATGCTAGAGAGACAGACCTTATTGCCGTCGTCGAAAGGAAGCGGACGAGAGAGGAGGGCAAAGATGTCTTTTTTGGAGAAATTGAGGTATCTATCAGGAGGGAGGAAATGGAGCAGATCCTGATAATTAGAAGGCAACTTGTTTTCCCAAACGGAATCGGAAGAAGCGGCTCCTCGAAAAGCACGGTTCAATCGAGCCAGATTGCAAATCTCAGGAGGCGTCAAGTACATGAAAACACAAGCCACGCAGCTCTCCGGTATGTCCCCTAACCCAGGACTACCCATGCCTGCTCCCTCCGTAAGGTTCGATAACGAGGCGCCCATACTCAAGACACGGAGAAAGATAGCGGTCAGTTATTGAGAGTGTTTCATCGTAAGCTCCTGCCGGAAAGTGGAAGGGAGAGGCGAGGAGGGTTTGTTGGCTTTGGCCTCAGCTGCCAATAGAAGAGGAGGAATTATGCGGTCGGGTCCCTCCAGTCATGCAATTTTCTTTTCGAACACAAACAAACAGGTTACTTCCCCCTTGTTCTCTCCTCCCCTCCTCTCTCTCTCTCTCTCATATTTTTTAATTTTTTTTAGGTATCATGTGAACCCGAGAACCGTTGCTGTGCAGTGCAGTGTCCCCGGCTAAAATGTATTAGGCTAGGTTTGATGTTGTTGCTGTAGTTGCTATTTAAAGAAAATAATTTTATAAAAAATAATTAAAATTAAAGTATTTATTTAAAATTGTGGTTGAGTTTGATATTTAATAAAAGATAATTTCGTGTATTTAGTTATCATATTTTTCATATTGTTGTCAACTTGTTAAATTGTTTTAAAGAACACACACACATATATATATATATATATTGGTTTTTAAATATTATAGATTTAATAATCATAATAATAAAATGTAATTAATAATTCAAGTAAATTAGACACTTGTTTTTATTCTCTCATCAAAATATTTGCAATTCCATCACGAACTAAATCGATATGTGAAGGCTTCTGTGATCCCTAACTATTTGATCGAGGAACAACATCTGGTAAAATATTATCAAAAACAATCTGCTATCCATAGTGAGTATTTTCAGGATTTTTTTCTACTTGTGTTATAGAGATATAATTCAAATGTCAAATCCAGTTACAAGTTTTTGGTCCATAATCAATCGAGAAGCAATGGGTTTGTGGAGTGAAATGAAGTCACATGTTTTGCTCTTTTATCAGGGTTTATCTCTATCTACACATCTTTTTATTTTTTTTATAAAGAAAATGGACTGAATGTGACCCAACTAAATGGGTCAGGTCAGCTAAGGTGAGCCAAAAGGCCCTGCTTTACTAGACTTGGGGTGAGCTAAGAGCAGGTCCAACCCAAGAGTTAAAAAAGAAGACGGTGTGTTGCACTGTTCATGTAACACATGTACAATAGCAGGATGGGCGGTCGATGGTGATGAGAGGCTCACCTGCCGATGTCGACAGATAGAGAAGACCGAGGTAACTCTTCCTATGATGGTGGCGTTGGAAATAGTGGCCTGTGGTGGCCGAGAGAAATATCAAGAGGTTGTTGTTGCTACTATTGACACTGCTTCTACTGGGGCTTGTTGCTACTAGAGGTCACGACAAAGCTTATGTCGTAGTGAAGAATCTACCGGTGCTGAGAGGAATGGTGATGGTACTCTCTGGGGACTGCTGCCGGAGAGGAGGGAGGGAGTTGTCGGTGCTTCGTTGTTGTTGTTGCTGCCGATGCTAATATTCCATCTTTCTTCTAACCAAAAACAAAATCACTTGTTGATTTCAATTGACGTCAACCAGAAACAAAACCACTCGATCATTTCAATTGACACCAGCGGGAACTGTGAGGGGGAAGAGTAAACTAAGGTGAAACCACAATTTTATGAAAAACATCCAATGCTTTTCCAAAACTGAGGTTGCACCTCATTTTTTGGTGGGTCTCACAGTTTAAAAAATTATGGTGCACCCTTTACCTGTGCTCTGCGGTGAGCCTCAACCGCAGAAGCTATCGCAGAGTCAAACACCTATTTATAATAAAATGGCTATTTATCTAGTATTCTTCTCTTTTTTTCTCTTTTTTTTTAAATGCAATAACTTGTTTATTTAGGTTTGTTTCAAAACATTGTCCTCTTTTTTTTTATTCTATCTTTATTTTCTATGTTTTAAAAATTATTTTAGAATATTTTCATCCCACTTGTTTAGTTCTTCTCCACTCTATTTTTATCTTTGAAATGTTTCTTTTCAAAATGTAAAATAAAAAACGGCGACAATGCCAAATGGACCTCAGCAAATCATTTTCTAATAATTTTACAGATAATTAGAACAAATAAAATTATGTCTATAAATAATCTATCCATTGATACTAAAATACAAGTAATGCTATTTTGATAAAAACAAGAAAACAATAATATAAGAGTAAAAAATACGTTGAAATATGTGGGATTCACCCACTAATTCACTAATTACTTAGATTTGTATCTCGTGCTCCATAGGTTAGACAAAAAAACTTCAAGTGCAAAAAAGAAAACGAAAATTTGGTTATTGATTTAATTGGTAATTTAAATAATATGATAACAATAAATATTTTAAAAAGGTGAAGCTAAATCTCTAATGAATAAAATATTGATGGATAAAAATTGAGAAAAAATAATTAGAAAAAAATTGTCCCTAGCCCATCTAGATGAAGATACAAAATCTGTAACCCCAATCATGATATGATGGTGACCCGTTTAAAAGTAAATTGAATAAAATCATAAAGCTAATTTATCGAATCACTCGAGTTGAAGAATGAATAGAAATAAATTAATTCAAAAATAGAAAAAAAAATGTGAACCTTTAAAATTGACCCACAATAACAAAAACAAAAACAAAATTGGAGTCAACTAGGGTAAACACACAAACTACGCAACCATGGGCATACGATCGTGATCCTTCAATCGAAAGGGGATGAGAATAATCTTTATAAGGGCCACAGAAAAAAAAAAGAAAAAAAAAAAGAGGAAAATTTGACCAATGAGGTTACGCGGCGGAGAGAGCGAGTAGACATCCCCAACGCTTTATAAAGCCACAGAGATACGCGCCAAGTGCCCGCGCTTGGGATAGATTTATTTGTTTATTTTATATCTGAAAAAAATGCAGCAGGTGGCAACGCGTTTTCACCATAAATTAAAATAAAAAGATAAATTCCATTTCATTGAAAAATTGCAGCATACTTTTAATAAAACAAATTAAAAATCATGGATGTTATTTAATTTTAATTATATATCAAATTGGTAAATTAAGATAAGGATGTATATCACACATTCTTCAAGATTTTTCCTTTAATAATACAACAATAAATTTGTTTCATGTAAAATAATAATAATAATTTAAAATCCATTTTTTATTAAAAAAAATCTTGTATAATTCCTTTTTCTCTTATTAGTATATTTTTCAAAAAAAAAGAAGCTTGTTTTCCCTTGTTTCTTAATATCATAAGAATAGAAAGTAATTATAATTAACAAAAAATACAAATATAGATTATTTAAGATATGGATAAAGAGGTTTTTTCTTCGATTAAAACCCCATTATTTCATTAATATGCTTAGTTTTCTTTTCTTCTTTTAATCAGAATTATTAACTTCACACAATAGCTTATCAAAACAAACCATTAATGCAAGTTTCAATAATAATAATAATAATAATAATAATAATAATAATAAGATAGTTTTTGATATTTCTAAGAAAATGTGTTAAAAAAGAAAAGAATAAAATATTTTTCACTTGATAAAATATAAAAAACTTTTTAACATATTTTTTTAATAATTATAGGATTGTAAAAAGGACATATTCTCAAAAACGTTTTTAATAAAATAGTAGAAAAAATGAAATTTTTGTTTTATAGAAAACACAGTTCATTAAACAAAAAGTATAAGAAATTCAAAGAATTTTTTTTGTAATAAGTATAATGACTTGAACTTGATTTTCATAGAATATTAATGATCATAAAAAAAAATTGCTCAGTAAGTTTACAAGAATAATTAACAATATAATTTCTAACACGAAAAAAAAAATCTCATTCTAGAATAAACTAGTGAATTACCCGTACGTTACATTGTCTTTTTTGTGTAAAAATTATTAATTTTATGCGTGTTGTAACTTGTTATTTTAATATTTAATTAGTAAAATTATAACTGATAGAATCTGTTAAAAATGAGGGTTTTTTTCACCTAAAAGTGATTGAATGTTGCTACTGTTAAAACTATTTTGATAATTATTTAATATGTAGATTATACAATTGGAATCGAAATTTTTTTGTGATTGTTGTGTAAGTTTTATTTGTTCATGAATTCTTTCATTAGCAAATAGTAAAATGACAATCGCTGAATTGCAGCACAGATAAGTGAATTGTTTTATGCAACAAACAATTTGATTGATTGTTTTGTTTTAACTACTTTGGTAATAATTTAATTAGTAGAGAGTGAACCACAATTGATCAAATTGACTAAAGATATATTATTTTTTGCCTGCAACATACTTATTGTTTGTTGGGCATGTTTTTGACTATTTGCTAAATAATTTATTTGACAGATAGCAAAAATGCAATTGCTAAACTTTACCACCAATTATTATTTTAGATTTTTTCTTCATATTATTATATTAAAAAAATTTAGAACACTGAGATTAAATTAATGTAAGATTTTTAAAGAAAAATCAGTTCGATTGTTTAAAAATATTTTAAGACATTAACATGAAAAAAAAATCACAATATATAATTAGTCTTTCGTATTTTTGAAGGAAAAATTCCCAAAATTAATATATATTAAAATTTAGGACCATAACAATTTTGTTACATGTTAAAAATTTTGGTGCCAATGTGGTGAAATGCTGGGTAATTATTTATTTTATTATTGTAGATAACTTGGTACAATTTTTCTACTTGTCTTGTCTACGTGTGATTTCATATATATTTTTTCGTGATATGAGATCTAAAATATCATACATAAAAAAAGAAGAGGAAGTTTTTTCACAAAAAGAACATTGACCAATGAATTTGTGTCACAATTATTCTAGCTATCATTATAATTACTATTCATCATACTATTGATGACACCGTAATTATATGTTTGAAAATGAATTTTTATTTTATTTTTAAGATTTAATCCTCGTATTATTATATTATAAATAATTTAGAATACAGATAGCAAATTATTAATTCTTGAAAATAATAAATAGGTATGTATATATATAAGGGTATATATATATATAAGGGTAAATTTGTATTTCGCTATTTAAAAATATGTACAATAACCTTAATGCCTTTAGCGGTCCTCGTGCAATTTTTTTTTCCTATTTATAGGTATTGGGAAAAAGATATGAAAAATATATATAAAAAGAGGGTCTTGAGATTATTCATGGCACGCGTGAACTGGTCCGGGCACCATGGTTATATATATATATATAGGAAAAAAATTGTGGTGTTCGTGAAGGTAACCCGGACACCTCGGTTATAAAAAAACTATATAAAAGAAGTTCACTCGCTCGAAGGTAGGTGGCTAGAGTCGGGAACATTCCAACCTTCTTTTTTGCTTTAGCGTCAACCGAGATGATGATTGGCGGTCGGTACAACATGCATGATTTTTTATTCTTCTTTAAAACATAGGCAACGCCAACCTATGATCTCATTTTAAGTGCAATTGCAATTGATGCAGTGAAACGAAGATCGCGCACCCGATCCACGATGGATCCGGATGTGCGTGAACGAGTAAGTGTACTGAGGATTCAACAATCTCCTTTAGTTTCTTTAGTAATGTTGAATTGATCAATGTCTAAGAAAATAATAACTCAACTATAAATTTTAACCAAAAAACTCTAAACAATATAAAAACTCCCCCACAACTTCATAAAAATATAAAAACTCTAAACAATAGAATTACAATGGAAATTGAGTTTTATAGTGTATTATTGTTGTTATTGTTAATAAAAGGTGTATGATTTTAAGGTAAATTTTTGTTTGTAATTAATCACATAAACAATAATGTATAGTATGATATGAGATTATAATTTGACCATAACAAAGAGAAAACCTTGTATATATTATATTTGATCACGACGATGAAACTTCTATGTAGGAATTATTATCAAACATAATGACAGAGATTATGTATGAAAAAATTAGATGATAAGACTTTAAGATAACTAACATGTGAGATGGTCGACATGTAGATGGATATTATTGTGAAGTAGGTGACACTTTGATACAATTGTATTGAATTATGATTTTTTTTTCACAAAATACGGTATGTTCTTCTTGGATATTAATATGAGAAGAATTATTTATCCGGTAATATAGCTAGTGTCTGGTTAAGGGCAATTGAACTAGTTATTCTACAATGAAGCTAGTGTGTGTTAAGAGAAAATTGAACTAGTTATTCTATAATGAAACTAGTTCCTGACAAGGGGGTAATAAAACTAGTTATATGGTAATTGAATAATAAAATTTATTAACTAGTAAAGATGAGTATTCCCTCTAATGGGCCAGTGACATTAGTTTGTGTATATTGGATGGAGATATCGATGATGTTGTTAAAATTAATAACATTGAAATATAAACTCCACTAGAGTTTTGGTGTAGTGTATACTAAATTTTTTTAAAGGCAATTATATCTAAACAATTTGGGTTGTTATTTAAAGTGATTAATTAGTTAATTTATTAATCATTTGTCATCAAAGATAGCATATGATAAATTATGACAGATATGTTTGATTAGGTGGAATAGCTAATGGGTTAGTATTAATAGTAAAGAAAATGACTTACTTTTATCACGTGAATACAAAAGTAATGGACAATCTTGAGATATAGCTTAAATAATGGAAATAGACATGGAAATGATATAAGAGAAAAAAAATAAAATATCTATATATATCATGAATAGAAATCAAGATTATTCACTTAAAAAAAATGTTACAACAGACCTGGAAAGTAATTAAGTTAAAGAATATTGAAACAGAGATGAATTAATTTTTTTTTTTATTAAGCATAAAGAAACAATTGAGAGAGTTGATTGGGTATTTAGATGAATTAATATTATGGTTGGATGAAATGAATTATATAATTCAAAAATGAAAAATCAGACTTGTTTATAATGTTTGTTAAAAACAGAATAAATGTTAGAGAAGAAAAAAATGTGAAATTAATTTAAATTGAAAGTTTAATTACGATGTGAATTAGACATGATCACACAATAAGTTATAATACGGATCAAAGTTGATTGAAAGAGAAAAAAAACATATGATTTATATGTGTTGAGAAAATAAATTGTGATGTAAATTCCATAAGTTGCAAAATAATAATGTTAATATAAAATGAATGTTTTCATGAAGTGAAAAGAGTTGTGAAATAAAGTTGAAGTTAGAAGGAACATTATTTGAATGTTTGGTATGTGACCAATTAATTTTAAGGATGTAAAGTGATGAGTTGAATTAGGTTACGAGTGAAACAATCATCATCATGTAAGGATGATAATGTGATGAATAAAAAATGCAAAGAAGATACACACACGCATACAATAAACATATAAATCTAGAAATTGATATAAGATCAATATTCTTAAAGAAAAATCTATGAAATGAGTTTTGATCGTATAATAGTTCAATGCTAACAATTTAGATGATACAAATATTTAATATGATCTATTTTAAATTTTTATGTATGTCATAGGTAAACTACATGAAGATGTAATTTTTAAGGTCACCGAGCTACCCGGTTTTATACAATAAGAACATTTGTGTTTTATATAAAAATATTTATGTGGATGTAAATTATCAACGCCATAAAAATCTTCCAACATTATTTTTACTTGTTGTGAGAGTTTTGGATAGGTTTTGCTTACAAAGGTGTTGTTGGGAGAAGTTTGAAGCCAGATGGGGGATGGTTTAGATTGTTCTAATAAAATTCAATGAGAAAATTCTTGTTTGAGGCTATCATCTTTCCTTTTTTTTTTCTTAAAAAAAATAGATCATGGTAGATGTGTTTAAAATAACTAGTGTATCTAGAGCTATGTAGAGTGGGAAAACAATATAAAGCTTTGGATATATGGATAAAGACCCTTAATAGAATAGAACACTTTTCAAATGAGGGCTTGACAACCTAGATACTAGTTAGAGATTATCTATCCTAGCACAACAACAATGTAACAAATTATAGACGTTAATGTCTAGTTAAAAATAGAATGTATGGCCAAGGTTCTTTTTAGGATGGAAAAGATAAGAAGGCAGTGCAAGAGCTCATATAGAGAGAATTGAAATGATATAATTTTTTTATATATATTTAAGAGTATGATTTCTTTTATCCTAGTTTACTTAAAAAAAAAATTACAACAACATTTATTCAAGCCACTTGCATCTAATTGGATAGGGACCATGGTTAACTTCAGGAAATACATCAAGCATCGTAGGGAGGAATCATTCTTAGTGATCAACTCAAAATATATACATATCTTGTGTTAGACAGTAGTTCGACGGCAGAGCTGATTATGAGTTTTATTTTTAAATTTAATGTATTCTTATTCAACACATTGAAGGCTATCTACCGTTACTGAAAGTACACAATTGAAGTTCTTCTTCCGTTACAGAAGCACACATTGAAACTTATCTACCTTTACTGAAGTACACGGTTGAATTGTATAAATACAATTGAAATGTAATTGACAAGTTATGACAGTAAATACACTTTCATCTTGTACTTCATTTAGGTTTGTTTATTCATTACTTTTTTATATGTTTTTCATGTTATTAGGCTTAGTTTTATTTATGTTATCTTTGTGTTAGATTTGAGTATATAATACCAAAGCAAGAATGTTTTTTAGAGTAAGATAAGAAATAAGAAAAAAAATATTTTTTGTAGAATTATGCAATATTCTATTATATTTTAGAAAATTTTCCTTCTTGAGTTCTGTAAAGAAACCCTTTAATCTAGACATAACTTTCTTTCTAGTTTAGGTAATCAAGTGAGTCTTATGGTATTGAAAAGACATAACTTTCTTTCTAGTTTAGGTAATCAAGTGAGTCTTATGGTATTGAAAAGCTAATTTAATTGGATAATATTCTTATATCAATATCCCAAATCAATGGTCTAATATAATTAAATTATAGTTGTTTGTATAAGTAGGTTAACTTTATAGACTAGAATGGATGTTCTAAAATGGAACTAGATGACATGCCATATATTTTATAAATATTTAGAATTCTAGTTTCTAGTGAGTTTTATGATGTTTCTAAGTTCTTTTGTAGAAAGCACATATCTTTTAGTATCAATGGTCCAATGTTGGAATTATATGTCATTTTCTATTTTTATGTATCACAACTTACTAGTTTTGGATAGAAACCATCTAAATGTTTGCGGAAATTAAAAATATATATACATAATATGTTTAGTTTATAGTAAGTGAAGTACAATTGTCAAACATAGTTACAAGTTAAGCTTGAAAGAGGAAACAAAACTTCTAATCTAATCAAGAAATAAAATTCTTATTCAACAGTGATTTAATTTATATCCTTTTTCTAGCACTAAAGATTCTTATCTACAAGTTAGAATATTTTAGTTTATCTTTTCAACAAGAATTCAAAAAATGGCAAAGCAAGCCAGGTGGGAGCCTTCGGGGGAAAAGAATATAATTACAAAAACCTCCCTATTCCCAGAATAGAAATTGTGGGTCACAAATATAATTTCAAGAAGGGGTAATTTTGAGATCAAGGATGATACAGACATTTACGGTGAAGCAGTGTTTTGAAAACAGAGTAGTGATTGATTGCTCTTTACAGTAATTTTTTGTTTATAAATATATTAAAATAATTATATTTTTTATATCATATCAAAACAATTTAAAAATACAAAGAAAAAAATATTTGAAATTAAATAAAAATAATAATTTTAAAATGCAGAAGAGGCGTCAACAGAGCTTCCCAAATAAAAATTCATGTGTACAGACGTGAGATAGCAAGTCAACTACGTGTAGTTTCGTAGAATTCCACTATTAATTATATAGTCTTTGAAACAAGAGTAAAAGTAGACTTGAGAGCTGCCAGGAAAACAACCTGCGGTCCATATCTACGCTCTTTCCACACCTCTTTTTTTGGACCATTCGAAAGTTGTTGAAAGTTGAAACATTTAAAAACCATTTTATTTTTATTTTTAAATTAATAAAATTTAATGTTTTAATATCATTTTATGTGATAATATAAAAAATATTTTTAAAAAATATAAAAATATAATTTTAATATATTTTTGAACAAAAAACAATTTTAAAATCAACCGCAACCACATTTCCAAACATACATATTATATTCTTAAGCATTTTTTAAAGTTTTTTTAAACTAAAAAAAAATAATCCATTGATCCCAAAGCAGCCCACAGATTCAACAATATTATCTTCGACATGATGTGATATGATATAACGAAATGAGTTGATTAATTAATTTCTAATAACTAGCAAGTTAATGAGATATGTTATATCATGGGTGAATTGAAGATTTTTAATTTTTTTCTTTGTAAATAATGCTGATATATTTTTAGAAAGAGTTTGATTTATTACTTTTTATAGCTAGTCATATATTCCATATCGTGGGTTAAAATAGTTTTTTTTAAAATAAATATTTGCATGCGAACATGTTTTCTATAAAAAAATAATGATTGAAAAAAATGATGTATAAGAGTAGTTAAATATTAAAAATAAATTAACAGTGACTAGAAATAAATTATGAAATAAAAAACAAATGCATGTCAAGATATTTGATACTAAGAAGAAAAAAACTTTACAAACAATGTTGATATTTTAATAAATTTTAATTAAAAATAAAGATAGAGATGTTCATTTTTCGTAAATCTCAAATAAAAATAAAAATCTAATAAGCTAAGCACTTGTATAACTCAAATTTTAATTTAAACTAAATCGAAGTTAATTCTATATAACTAAATAATTCAAGTAATTTCAAAGTAATCATAATAAATGCCTAAACTACAAGAAAGTTTTGTTTTTAAAGTAATTTCAAACTCGGATTAGAGGGGAAAAAAACAAAACAAAAAAAACTCCATTGATCACAAAGTAGCCCCTAGATTCAACAATATGATAGACTATGGTGTTTGTCATTACTTTTAAAAGTATTTTTTTAAAAATATAATAAAAATTATATTTAATTTTTTTTAGTGATTTTTGATCATTTTTATATGTTATGTCAAAAATAATTTTATTATTTTGATGCATTTCAAACGAAAAGTATTTTCAAAAACAATCACACTCCCAGATACCACTAACATAATTCTAACATAATTGCAAAAACAATTCAATATGACACTAAAACAACACCGCATGCACCACCGATATAGCATATGGCTGCTTCAAAAACAACTAACAAAAAAATAAATGTAAAAACATTTCTAACATGTTTTTTGCCATGAAAACAATTTAATCGTAAATTGAAAAGCTAACGAACATGTCTAATCAAATTAATCGACAATGATATGCTCAAATAAATACTGAATATGAGAGTTGAGATACAAATGTAGAGCAAGACATCAATCTCGCAGCATGTGTCGTTGGCGGGTGGAGTTGTGTCTAATAATTTTGTTTTGTTGAACCGATTTTTTTATTTAATGAGACAACAATAAAAATAAGTGCGCACATAAAAGTGATTGAAAAAAATTAAGAATTTTTTTTTAGAACGCTACAACCTTATTAAAAAATATTAAAAACCAAACAATATTTTATTAAAAATATAATAAAATATTTTTATTTTTATTCTAATTATGTGTATTTTGCAATATTTGAAGACTTTTATTGCAAGATTTAGGTTTTTCATCATGGTAACATGCTCAATTATGTTATAATAATAAAATAGCACGTGGTATTTTTTATAATCCAAAAATGAAAAATCTCAACACTTACTCTTAAAATCAATGCATAAGTATCATACATGCCTAATTTATCAAAAAACCTCAAGAACACTCGACTTGAATCGACTCTTTTAAGAATATTACCCTGTTAATTCTCAAATTTAATCCTAAGTAACTCCATAATTTTTTCCCATCTTCTCACTTGATGAAGAATCTATCTATTTTTTACATGTTTTGTAAGATGACATGTTGCTTTATGAAGGGTTTTTTCTTCTTCTAATATCACAAGTTAACCGATGCAAATAATGATATATTTTAATTGTCATGATAAACAATATTTAATCATGAATTATATATTTTTTTTAGCAATTCCACCCAGGTATAAAAATGAAATATCTCAAGTCAATCAGTCTTTAGATAATATATTAGAAAAAACCCTAATTTAAAATCGATTTTTTACGTCCAATTAAAATTAAAAATTAAATTGAAAGTGGAACTAACAAGTCATTGATGTAGTCATAAATGAATAGTGCTACTAGCTAGTGTATGTTTGAGAATGTAATTGATATTATTTTTTAAAGTGTTTCTTGTTTATAAATATATCATAATAATATTTTTATTTTTTAAAAAATATTTTTGACATTAGCATATTAAAATGATAAAAAAATATCAAAATTTTTAATTTAAAATAGAAATAAAAATAATTTTTAATTTCTTATAAATATTTTTGAAATTAAGGGTGGGGGAATGAATCTATGTGTCACAATTTTTAAAAAAAGATGCAGGGTAGGATTGATTTGAAATCATAAGGGTATAATTAAGTATTCATTCAAGAATGGGGGCTTGAGTGGCCATGAGGCACTCTAGGCTTGTACTTGTGCCACGTTTTCTTTCCTAATTGTCTGTCTCGTGTATCCTGATAAATAATATCATGTCGAAGGCGGTTTTTAACTTCCAACCGGTTTGCAATAAATAATAATAAAAATACCTGTGGATCTTTTACTTGCGAAAGGCGGTGTTGCAGAGAAAACCATGGGCAGTTTTCTGTCAAACACTGCCAACAAAACCTGTTGCACTAAACCGGCTGCTACGCTCTCTGTATTCTGCTTTATTTTATTCTGTCTTCACTCCCTTTTTATCTTCACTTTCACCCTGTATTCTCTTGCCACTTCTGTCTTCTCACCTCTCTCAAAGCTCCCCCCCTGTTTTTCCAATACAATATCCCTGCAAAGGCTGAATGGGCGCTCAGATATATCTGGGCATTAGAGAAGTTGCTTTTCAGAACTGATATTACGTTTCAGCTTTCAATCTTTCAGTTCTTCGTGCTTCGAGCAATCATCTTTAATGGTTTCTGTTTGAAGCTTTAGTTCTCCTGCTGCCACTGGGTACGCCTCTTTTTCTTTCTCTTCGCATCTTCTTCTTTGCTACACACTTGTGCTTTAGAATTTCGATGCTCGTATCTTATACAGGCCCAGCGTTGGGTATCTGACGCATTGGAATCTCGACCGGGTTTATTCCTAAAATCTTGAATCCAGTAGAAAGTGCAAATTCTCTCGTTGGTAGTGGAAAAGATAATCAACAAAGTCTTAGGAGTTAAGTATAGTTTGTTAGGTTGATGGAACACAATGATTTAGGTGGTGGGATATTTCCAGGTATGCTAGGACTAGAACTGCCACTACACCAACAACAAAACCCACAAAACCCTCACCACTTGCACCATCCCCAGATTGTAGCTTATGCCCACCATGAATCTGATCAGCAACACTCCCAGCAATCTGCCAAACATGCCTACCCTTTTGCCTCCTCCACAAAGCCTAAACAATTATTATCACCTCTGAGTAATGAAGATGAGCCTTCTTTCACTGGAGATGACAGCACCACTGATGGAAAAAGGAAAATATCTCCATGGCAAAGAATGAAGTGGACTGATAATATGGTTAGGATACTTATAATGGCAGTTTTTTACATTGGCGATGAGGTTGGGTCTGAAGGGAGTGATCCTATAGGAAAGAAAAAGCCTGGTGGCCTGGCACAGAAGAAAGGGAAATGGAAATCTGTTTCTCGGGCAATGATGGAGAAAGGGTTTTACGTGTCTCCACAACAATGTGAGGATAAATTCAATGACTTGAACAAGAGGTACAAGAGGGTTAATGATATCCTTGGAAAGGGGACTGCTTGCGGGGTTGTGGAGAATCAAAGTTTGCTTGATACTATGGAATTGTCACCGAAAATGAAGGATGAAGTGAGAAAATTGCTCAATTCCAAGCACCTGTTTTTCAGAGAAATGTGTGCTTATCATAATAGCTGTAGCCATGCTCCAATTGGGGTTGCCTCTGTTATTAATCACTCACCAGAGATGGCTACGGACCCATCTCATGCTCAGCACCAACAAGCAACACAACAGCAACACCAAAGGTGTTCTCATTCAACTGAAAACGCTCAAGTCTTGACCAATTCGAGGACCGAAACAGAAGGGTCAAAAATGGCAAGAATGGCAAGAAACGAAGAGGATGACCACGACGAAAGCGAGGAGGATGAGGATGATTTTGCGGAGGATGAGGAGGAAGAGGATGACGACGATGATGAAAGGGACGATGATGAAGAGGATTATGAAGAGAATGGGGATGAGGTAGAAGGCAATTCAAGGCATCAAAACGGGCATGGGCATGGGGAAGAAGATGACCATGACGAGAAGTCATCACGGAAAAGGCCAAGAAAGGAAGTATTTTCAGCCACCACATCCCTGATGCAGCAACTGAATGGGGAAATAATGAGCGTGCTCAGAGATGGAGGAAAGAGTTCACGGGAGAAGAACCAGTGGATGAAGCTAAAGTTGATGCAATTAGAGGAGCAGCAAGTGCGCTACCATTGCCAGGCATACGAGCTTGAAAAGCAAAGGTTGAAGTGGGTGAAATTCAGTAGCAAGAAAGAGAGGGACATGGAGAGGGCTAAGCTAGAGAATGAGAGAAGGCGGCTTGAAAATGAGAGAATGGTTCTGATTGTGAGGAAGAAAGAGCTTGAGATGCTTGACACTCAACAGCAGCAGCTACAGCTTCCTTCAAACAAGCGGAGCGATCCACCTTCCATTGCTGGATGAAATGTACTTAACAGATTAAGTTTTAGATAGTTTTGATAGATAGGAATGACATTTTTTTTTGTTGCTCTTTTGGATTTATTTCATATAATTTGCTACAATTTCTGTACGTGCTAGTCCTTTTCGATGTTGACAAGTTACAATATATCCCAAATTAGCTGTATATAAATAAGATCCGGAACTCGGAGTTCATGTTTCACTTGGATGCGTACGTTGTCTAATAACTCTCGAGTGACATTCTTGCTTCTGCATGTTCAATTCCTACTGATTAAAACTCTGATCGGGGATAAAGCTACAGATGGGTGTTGTCGATGAGAAATAATGGATAGGCCGAACAAGAAAGATAGTATATATAAATATTGTACTAAAAAATATAAATTTGTACAAATATTTCAATAATATAAATATATATTTTTTAGATTAGATTTCAGCTGATTTCTATATATATTTTATTTGTTGTTTATCAAATTTCTATTTATTTAAATAGAGTGGAATTAGTATCCATTAAACTCGTATTAAATGATCCTCTCATTAGGGAGGGAGGGATGGACTTCAATGGCCTTATCCACATCCTTATTGGATTGAAGTATATCAAAACATAGCCCGATCTAAGTCTGTTAAACAAGTCTTTGCCTATTTGTTTTCTATCTTCATATTCCACAGGCTTTTCAAAGCTTTAACAGACAATTTGGTTATGAGTTTTCCACAAGCTACCCACTACACAACGCACCCGTACTCTCTATATGAACAACCCCTTACAAACCTCCATGAGCTTAGGATCATGCAAAAAACGGTATGCCTCAAGAACAACATTATTCCTGATGAATTGTGGCCTAAAGTCACAGATCCTGATGAAGAACCGGACTATAACTTTTATGATCCTCACTATTCCGATCACCTCCATGACTTGAGAATGAAGTACAAAAATAAAAAAATCAAGCAAATAATTTTAGGGATCTCAACACTTCTGAAACCACATGAGATAGAAATGATTGCAGATGATGACTATGATTTAGCCCTACAAATCCAGGATAACCTGTCAGATCAGAATCTCTCTCCAGATCATGAACCTATTGTTGGTTGATACTTATCACTTGTCTTGTCATTTAGTGGTGTACTATTAGGTGAATGTTTTATTATGTAATCAATGATGTAAGCAACCACTTGTATTGTCATGTAGTGGTAAGTGTTCTATTATGTAATCAATGATTTAAGCAACCACTTGTCTTGTCATGTAATAGTGAGTGCTTTTATATGTAATCAAATGCCTCAAAACTTGTATAAATAGAGGTTGTGTGTAATATTACAAGGCAGAACCTGAAAGAGTTATTCTCAAAGGTGAAGCCTCTTCAATAAAAAACTTGTTTGTCTAAATTCTCTGTTTTTCAAGCTTTTCCTTATAACTAGAAGCCTTGTTTATCATCCAATAAACACGACTTCAGTGAGTAGTCATTGAGTACCCATAAATTTGACCATGTTAAACCACTCTGTTAGAGTTAAGGAAGACCAGTTGATGGGCATGAAAGAGGCCACACTAGCTAGCAGTTCCAGCTTCTGGTCTAGGGGGTCTTCCTTGTAAAATTGAAGAATTACAGTCCCTATTAGCAAAGCCCATAAGATTAATTTTGAAGAATGTCTTGAGACTGTCCGAGGTTTAAGGCCTGTTTGGTATTGCGGTTGCTGTTGTGGTTGAGTTTTATAAAAAGTACTTTTATTGCGGTTCAAAATAAACAGTGAAGTGTTTGGTTAAAACTGTGGTTGAGTTTGAGGTTGATAAAAAACAGTTTCGTATGTTTGGTTATCATGCTTTTCATATTGCTATCAACTTGTGAAATTACTTTAAAGAACACACACACACATATTTTTTGTTTTTTAAATATTTAATAATTATAATAATAAAATATAATTAATAATTTAAGTAAATTAGACACTTGTTTTTATTCTTCCATCAATCTACTTGTAATTTCATTACGAACTAAATTTATACGTGAAGGTTTCTGCGATCTCGGAACAATAGTACAATATCATCTAAAATTTGTTTTTTAAATATTTAATAATTATAATAATAATATATAATTAATAATTCAAGTAAATTACACTTGTTTTATTTTTTCATGAAGCTACTTGTAATTTCATCCAAACTAAATCTATACGTAAAGGGTTCTTCGATCCCAAACACAATTGTAAAATATCATTTAAAATAAAATTAGAATTACGAAAAAAAATTATATTTTATATATATATATATATATATATATATATAGTTCTAAAGTTCCAATGGAAAGTGTGTGTGTGTGTGTGTGTGTGTGTGTGTGTGTGTGTGTATAGTTCTAAAGTTCCAATGGAAAGTGTCTGTGTGTGTGTATATATATATACACACACAGACACTTTCCATTGGAACTTTAGAATTGATGGGTTCCTCCATCAATTCTAATTCTAAAGTTAGCAAACACATAGTATTGCTAAAAACACAGTTCAATACCAACCAAACGAGGGCTTAGGCTTTGTTGAACGATAGGAGGGGCGGTGGTTACTTGCCTGCATCCTTGAAAGGGAATGTGTGAAAGTAGATATAATGCAAGCGTGACTCAGACCCACAATTGTCTGATTACAACTCTGCTTATCCATTAGGCTGAAAGCGCAGACGTGTATGTAAAGAAATTGTTATTTAATTCTGGCTGCGAGGTGCCATAACAATTGAAAGGGAGAAGAAAAGAGGGTTACTTTTCACGGCTCCCAAAGGGCATCGGCAGCTTCACATCCAGGATGGAGCTGAATTCGATGGCTACACACACACACACATATTTGGACAGCTATAATCTGTAGAACCGCTGGAATGAAAAGCAAAGGGCCAAGCTAAAAAAATGTATGGTATTTCAATTCGGACATGAATTTCTAGAATCAGCTGTTCAGGAGGGAAGCAAATGACCTTTGATAATAAACTAACAAAAAAAAAAGGAAATAGTTTCCACTGACATTCATTTCGGGTGTGAGCAAAAGTCATTGTCATCCACCGTTCACATACTAAAACAAGCTGGTCACAACTCAGGTTCCAGGAACCGAGTTCATCACCAGCTTTTCATAAATAGAGTTGGAAAAATTGGGGCTTAACACATCTTTTAATCCTCAAGCTCAATAATCTTGACCACAGAAGCATCCCCAACTTTTTGGCAAATAACTACCCTGTCATGCGACTTTATTACTCCAGAAGCTTTTCCGTGATCAAGAGCAACCTTCAGAATGGACTCGTTCGTAGCACTTGTAGATTCCGCCTGCAGTCATATAGGAAACCGGTATTCAATCAGCGCTATCTCCCAAAAAGACAAATCTGTTTGTGAACGACATTGTTCTAATGATATGACATGATGGACCAGGGGTTAGCAAGGTTTCAACCTAGACAGCGGTCACATTAGAGTCTATCTGTTCAGAGTCAATACCAAGTTAAAGCAAGATAATGCCAGGAACAGCTCATGCCACAAGTAAAACCCTAATCTGATTTCATTTATTCACACCAAAGACTGGGAATGGAAATCCCACCCTGGCCCCAGGAGTAGTTCACTATGTATGAGATTAGCCTAGCTCTTATATTGTGACACAGATGATCAAACACAATAATGTGATCAGTCCAAGCCATGCCATGAGTAGTCAACCTATGCCAGCCACTATAGTTACAATCTACAACAGACAAGTTAAATGTTTTATCATGCACGAGGAGCAAAACCTGAACATGTGAAGACAAATATATAATCTCCTCCTCAAGCAAATGAAAGTGAGCAAGTCAGAATTAATGAAAAAAGGTACTTACAGCATGTCGTGGATCAGCAAGCATAGGAAAGAGACCTCTGACAATGAGTGATTGCCTTGCCTGGACATGGATACGAAGGTAACAGAATTTCATTAACTTTAATGTCAAGAGCATGCAGGTAATAAAAAAAAAATGCAGTGTAGGATTAAACTCTAGATTTTCCAAATCAGTTGGAAGCAGGCAAAGCACAGTTGACATTTCTCAATGGAAAAAACAAAAAGTGGTGAAACCAAAATCCTTGAATTCATATTCCAAAATGGCTACTACAGTTGAATCATATCAAGAGAATACTATCTCCTCCATATAATTAAAATAAGGACTGTAGTTGGCCCTGACAAAAGAAGGAAAAAAAATCATGTGGTTTTAATCCATCTAATTGAGTTGAAGCTAATATGAGAAACCAAAGCACACAAGGCTTCATTGGTGTGGGATGTCATAAACAATGTGAAATTCAACTGTTCATTTAACATGCCAGAGAGTGCCATATTTTTTTGACAGGTTGTTTGAGGAAATCAATTAGGATATCAGGCAACCACCATCCCGTTCAAATTTTTTTGAAGTCATGAATTGAGTGCCATATTTGCAGAGATTTCTTGTCATGTCCAAAAATGAATTTGGGGAAATTATTGAGGGTTGAAAAGCATTTCATAGAAATACACCCCCAACAAACTTCATTAAGCAAAAACAAGTAGAATTGAATCGGGAGCATATACCTCAAAGGCCCCACTAAAGCTCCATTTCAATTGATTTGTCTTAAGTCGAGGGATGACAACAGACAGAACTGGCATTGTTGGCCTATACTTGGCAATCAATCTGCAGTTGTAATGTATTAGAAATTTCGCGCTCAATAGATAATATGAAGTTCTATATCTAATATAAATTCTATACTGATGCTTGGCTAAATCAATTGGCACACTAGAATCAAAGATGCATAAATAGAAAGATACCTTGCAGCCCTTCCTGAAGAAGTGAAGCATATAATGACGGATGCCTTCACCTTGATGGCTGCTCGTACCTAGTTAATTGAAAAATACCGATAAGAAATGCAATTGAAAACATGGAAATGCTTCAGCAAAACCTACAGACTGTTCTCATGATAAAGTCATTAAAGAAGAAATGGGTAAGAAAGCAGCAATACCGCAGATGATGCAATGGATTCAAGGTGGGTCATTGGCTCTCCAACATATTTAACAGTTTTCTTGAAATACAAGTCTTGATTGAAAACCTTCTCAGCCTGGATTGGACATTACAAGAGGATGAAAAGAGCTAGATGGAACAGAGTGAAGAAATTGAACAATAACTGGATAATTTTTCTGCTTAAGTCTAGTATCAAGATTCAAGCACTGAAAGAAATAGTTGGATTACAGGATAGGAGTTGCAAGGATGCTCTTTTTCAATATTTTGCATTGATAGATAGAGCTGAACATTACTATAAAACCAGATCTAGGCTATGTGGGTATCTGTCAAGTGGCACTGAGGTGCTTGCCTAGGCGCTCCACACGACAGCGCTTTTATTAGCCTCGAGTGATGAATTTCAACGAAGCGTTGCATAGGCGAGCCCTTCATGAGTGGGCACTAGGTGTTGAAGTTAGAACCTGATTGAAATAGTTCCTTTTTTTTGCTGGGTTTGGGTTTGGGTTTTTCTTTTTTCTTTTTAACTGATTTATGTTTTAACATATTTGTTCATTTTTTAATTTACCACAAGAAACAATTTAGGGACAATTTTGCAAAAAAACAAAGATCAGGGTAAGAAAAGAATAAATAATTATTAAAATAGGAGCATACAGTAAAGGAACCACACATGAAGGAAACACGACCACAACATAAATTTATATAATTTCATATAATAGTATACATATATTATTTTTTATCTATAGCATTTCGTCTTGGTTCATTCAGATGAACGCCAGCACCTCAGGTATTTACAGGCTTGGCACCTTTCACCTTTGATAACACTAATGGGTATGTCAAGTTTCAAGAGATCACAATAGTGAACTCCAGATAACATAAGTCTTGAAGGTCCTCACAATATCTAAGCCAATAAAATATATCTAAGGCATCAAACACACCAAGAATTCATAAAAAATAATCAAACACAAACAAGCATGGAATGAAAGTCCAGAAAAGTAATGAACTCTATGAGGAACAAAGCAAATAAATTCCAGCAAGTTGTTGTGCAAAAAGACAAAATAATCATTGCAGGATCAACTCATCGTCCAAGCAACAAGAGAAAACACAATGATGTTGTCCATTAACAAAGAAGTATAAGGGCAAGAGACTATAGCACAGGAATTTATAGCAATAGAATACCATTCAAAAAAATAAAACACAATATAGAGATTATATCTTAAAAAAAGATGAAATTAGATTTTGGCCTCAGGGCATACTAGCTATTATAGAATTTTGCCCATGAGAGGCACTCATTCCAAACCCCTCACTTCTTAAATTGCAACTTGCATCCAGAATTTAACCAACATATGATAGCTGTCTTAAAATTACCTCAGCACAAATTTTACCAACAATGGAAATGGTTTCTACAGGGTACAGCCCACGAAGAGTCTCAGCACCAAGAAGAATTGCATCACTTCCTGCATTAGTTAAAAAAGGAGTTCAAAAACAAAAAACTAAGGCAAATTTTCCATGTTATAACCAATCCCACAAAATCTATACAGTGAATATAATAAAATATAGTTGTTATCAATACAAAGACTCAGTCTAGTAACTTGTATCATCAAATTATGTAAAATGAAAACATAATAATGGGTATCAGCCAACATCTTAAATGCAAGAAACATTTCAAGATAATAACCCACCATCCAACACAGCATTAGCAACATCAGTTGCTTCTGCACGAGTTGGTCTTAAGTTGTCAGTCATACTGTCCACAACACGAGTGACCACTGCAGGCTTGCCAGCCATGTTACACTTGTAAAGGGCAGCCTTCTGAAATAAGAACACCTGCAAACACAAAGAGGTTAATTAGCTGGGGGTCTCTACCACCACCATTTTCTTGCCACTACCCTCTAACCATGTAAGGCATTTATTCCCAACAAAGACCAGTGTAACAAATTGGCATTTATAGCATGGAGCAAAGAGGTAACTATTACAGGTATTATATCATAGGATGCACCATATACCATCCCTGAAATGCAATTTGAAACCTATTTGAATCAACATTCATTGGCAGTGAAAGAAAGACTTTTTGGACATCTTGCAAAGTTCTCCTTTTCTTTTAAATCAGTTGTCCTCTCCATTGAATAGGGAAAACTAGAGCTTTGGCCATCAAGTTGTTCCCAAGTTAAAGAATGGCTTTTAAAGCTTGGCTTTTCCAACCCTCAAATCAAAACAATTTCCCTACAACATAGTTTATCTGCCCTTCAACAAATTGAAGATGATTATAAGGTTTCACTTTCAAAGAAGAAATTAAGAAAAAAAATGAGGTAAAAAAATCGCAAAAATCTAATAAACTATAACTGGCATTCTATTTGTCTGGAAAAAACACATGATACTACTTTAGATATGTTGAACAGATTATTCATTATACATTGTCTGCATGAAAGATGTAGCTTTACCAATCTTCTATAACATCCTTAAAATGCCCGAGTTAAATAGCATAATAAAACATAGCAGAAGACATCAGCAGAGACAAGTGTAGGCTATCCAAACTGACCTTCTCAGATGGAATGCCTGAGAAATAGCATAATAAAACAGAGTAGATGCAAGAAAAGGCAAGTATATGCAGTTCTAGACATATTAGACCTTAAATAGCCACTGAATCAAATACACAAGAACTTTGTGCTATATATAGAATAACTGCTTCATTAAACTTAGAAACTGACCTTCTCTGGTGGGAGATCTATGCCCAGATTTCCTCTGGAAAGGATAATACCATCAGCTTCTTGTAATATCTCATCAAAATGGACTAAACCCTGAAAGAAAGAAAGAATTAAATAAGTACACAAAACTAGTATCACATTTAGTTTGGCCCAATATAAAATCAGTTGAGTTATGAGATAAAGGTGTATGCTAAAAACCTCTATATTCTCAATCTTGGCAAAAATTTGAGTCTGATATAGATCACCCAGCTTAGATAGGTACTCTCGGGCCTGCATTGCAGTGCAAATAAGACTCTTACTTACATTATAAAAAAAAGTTCCATTATAACATATAGGAAGATGGCCGATTATACAAGCCAGGATGCAACAAAAGGGCATTGAATCATGAAAATACTCACATTGCGCACATCTTCGGCATGCCGGGTATACGACAATGAGAGGAAGTCAATTTTGTTTTGAACTCCCCAGGTACTTATAACCTGGAATAAAAACAGGAAAAAATCAAGTATGAAACTTGATAGAATGACATGAGGCAGTTCAAATAAAAAAGGGTAAGTATTGCATGACATCCACTGTTAACTTGAAGTAGTCCAGGACTGACCTCCTTATCTTTATCTGAAAGAGTAGGAAGTTCAATACGAATTTGGGAGGCGTGCAAAGTGAATAAAGATCCAGCCAAAGTTGCTGAGTTCTTTATAACACAGACCACATCATTGCCCTTCACCTCAGAAACCTGCTCAATTCAATTTCAAGAAAATCTCTGCTAGTCATGTACAAGCTTGTGTGTAAGAAGGCATAATCTTCGTAAAATAACCCAAACAAGCTAAGGACATTGTTAATTATTTAATAAATAAGCAAGCACGAACCCCACTTCCCTTGAGACAATGGATTGATAACATTTACACTAAGAAAGAACTAGACTGAAGACTATAATCAATGACTAGCAACAGATGTACTTCTCTTACCTCCAGCCATACAGAAGTAGTTTCACTTCCAGTGAAGAGGTATTGACCAACAAAAATGGTGTCTCCATGCTTCACTGCCTGCAAGACCAATTTGATAGTTATAAAAATTGTATGAAAAAATACATATATATATCCCTTTGATAAAAAATGAAACCCAGCACACTAAATTTTAAGTAGGATAAACAGATGACAAAAAAAATCAAATTTTCAACTGTTAAACAGTAGAACAAGCTTATTCTTTGACCCCATGGCTACCCAGATTTCGACAGAATTAAACATTTCAAACTCACTAAAGCAGCATAACGGACTAAGTTTCATCTGGTTTTCTAAAAAGGCCATTTGCATTAATATCCTGACCCAATAACTGTTCCATCAACTATAGGAACAGAAAAATCATTGCACCAGCAGTATCCTAGCCAAAAAAGAAAAAGTGAAAACGAATATATAACAAACCTTAGACAGTCCATCAAAATTGATGGGGAGAACTTCAGAAGAAGCTTCCTGTTCTTGATCTGGCGTCAGAATAACAAAACCATCTGCCAGAAGAGAAATAGGGTTGCCACTTTTATTAACAACCTGCAACTCAGGTCCCACCGTGTCGAGCATGACCTGAACAGCACAGAATGTTTCAACATTACTATTACAATAAGCGTAATAAGTAATTTTATATATAAAAAAATGAATAAAAAAAACGTACAGCACAGAGCTTCTTAGTGGTCTTGACAGCAGCCTTCAAGTTCTCCAAAGTCTCCTGGTGATACTTCGGGTTACCCCATGAAAAATCAAACCTAGCCACTGCCCCCAATAATCCCAAACCCATCAGATCCATTTTAACCAAAAAAGAAAAAAACTAGATAATAATAAGAACAAAAGGCCAAGTATTACCAGACATTCCAGCCTTGAGGCAACCAGAAATAACCTCAACAGATCGAGATTTTGGACCTAGTGTGCCTACAATCTTCGTCATTGCTGGAAAGAAACTCTGCAAAAATAAAAATCGAAATCAATAATGAAACTACAGATCATGCCATGATTCATTCAACTACTAATAATAATAAGAGGATGAATGATCCTTACGGATTTTGAAGACTCCAGAATTGAAGCCATCCTTATTGGCTCCTCCAAAAGCAAGTGATTTGAATGCATCTTCCTTCTTTCCAAATTACAATTAATCACTATTCTCCTTGAACGAAGACACGCCGAGTTTTAGAGAAAGAAGAGGGAGTCCTTCCTTGATATTTTAGGCGTGAATCGACCTAAGGGTATGAACTGTGGTTTTACGTTTTATAATAAAAAAAAAGGGGCGAGGGTGACCCTTGCAATATGCTCAGAATATTATTATTATTATAACTATTCTCATGCCTCTTCCGCACTAGCAAGTAGTACTGGAATGATATTTGTCCGGTTGATTTTCCATTTATTTATTTAAAAAAATTATTTTAAATAATATTTTTTAAAAGATGGATCATATGGCTTAAACAAACATACGCATTTTTAGAGCTATTATATTAGGGGGGGTTTCAAATTATTTTAAAAAAATATATATTAAAATAATTTTTTTATATAAAAAAAATTGTCGTGGAAAATACAAAATAAATTGTTTTTAAAAATAAAATAAATTATTTTAAAAAAACACAATTTTGAAAATAAAAATACAAATGAACAACATCAGCCTCAAAGTAGTCCCCCAACTTCAGCTTATTTCCAAGTGGGTCTCGTGTCTTTATAACTTCTCTCGATCAAGTCCTCCTTTTATAATATTTGGAAACAGAGTGTTGTTTTGTCCTTAACTGTTTGTGATTTAGAGTAATAGATGTGTATTTATACACATAAGACTGGGGGAATTTAGAATAGTTGTCATTTAATCCAATTATTTTAGAACTAAGATCTGACTGGTTGTGGAAATGTATATAGATGGGGGATCAAAATGTTAATATTGGCTTCTTGAGGACTATTGATAAAACAATGTATAATATATTGGTGGGTGGGGGAGTGCTGCATGTGTGAGATGGAAAAACCTGTTTACCGCCGTAAAAAAACCGACTGGTTTCTAGAATTACACGTGCAGAAAATGTACGGTTAGATCGCCCATGGCCATTAATTCACTGAAGGGCATTACATGAGATTTGATGGGGCGACGGTGCGTTGAATACCAAACTCTTTCGTGGAGGAGGGGAAACGGGTGCCTAGTGAACAGCGCGCGTGACGCATACTGGTTTTGATTGGTGCGTGTGCGCGCGTGTTCAATTGAGGATGTGATGATGTGTTTTTGATGGTATTTAAGTAGTTCACACGTGATTTGAGGGAGTTGCGCACGTTGGAATGCAATCAAAAGAGAGGGTACCTAACACCCAATGAAAGGAGCAAAAGCGTGCTTTGAATTTGAGTCAAATCCATGGGCTGCCCTTTTTCTAAGAAAATTACGGCCTGGCCATTGATCGCTTCAACGGTTGAAACGCCGTCCCGTTGAGCAGTGTAAAGACTACGCTTATAGCTGTTTTTAAATTTATTCTATTTCTTAGAAAAGCAAGAGTGGATGATGTAAGAACATTCGTATCTTATTTAGTGTTATAGAGGTTATTTTTAAAAGTGTTTTTATATTTTGAAATAAATTAAAATAATATTTTTTTAATTATTTTTTATATAATAATCTTAAAAAAGCTATATTTTTTAATTTAAAAAAATAGTTTTTATTTAAATATTTTTAAAATACAATATCAAATAATCTAATTAAAAGATACAGCAGAAAGATGGAATTTGGTCCAAACATGAGAATTGTAAAGTACGGTAGTAGTTATTGGGACGCTAAGTCGTATTATTGGACTGGAGTAGAATAAATAATTTTTTTTGTTGTGTGTTGGTGTGTTTCAAATAAACTGGACAGCTTGTCTTTTTATTTTGTGTTAGGTAGAAATTAGTTTATGTCAACTTTTGATTTTATTTTATTTTTTATAAAAAAAAATAAAAGAATGATGAATGACGAGCACATCATCGAATGATGAATTTGACTTTTATACAAGGTTTTTTTTTTATGCGTTGAGTTAAATTGTAAAATTATTATATGAAATTTCATTTATCACCATTTAATATTATGGTAAATGAAAAATTTAATGGTAAGTGAGAGTTTGAATAAAAAAAGTTTTTCATGAAAAAAAAAGCATAATGTGAATGACATATTTATTATAAGATGTATTGTTGATTGATTATTTTTTAGTTATGTTTTTATTTGTAGATTCATTCAAGGTTTCAAGAAATATTGCTATGAGTTCAGAGATCTACATATTATAAAGTTACAATCTGACTATTATAAAGTTTAAATTTTAACGATGTATTTATTTTTATTTTATATCTTTAATACTCAGTATATATTTTACAGTATAATTTTATACTCCTAAATATTAAAGTCTATATTTATTCCTAACATTTGATTCTTGTCAGTCCACATAATTTAATATTAGGAGTACACATTATATTGCAAAATTCATTCCCTAAATATTTAATTTTTTGTGGTATTTATGAAATTTTGGTTAATTTATAATAGATAACTGTAAATTGGTTATGATACTCATGGACTAATTTTCTGTATTTTATAAAGTATGATAATATTTTCTTATATATATATATATAATATGTATGATTTTTTTAGAATTCGTCCGTACAAACATGAATAAAAACAATATTATAAAAAAATAGGAGTTTTTGTAGTGTGTGTTAATTTTGAAAAAAATAAAGTATTTTTAGCATTTGTTTAGTATCTTATAATTTAAGTTTATAGGCCCGATATTAAGTGAAATGGTTGGGAAAACATACAAGAGACCTACAAGTAATTCTAAAACTGTTCGTGAATTTTTTATTTTTTTATTTGACCCATAATGAAGCATTTACTAATTATCTTATAAATACCTATCTCCTTGTAATTATAAAAATCAGGAAGAATAGGAAATTTTTTGGTACATTAGAAGCATTCTATAAACTATTATTTTAGGCCCATCTCAAGCGGAAAAAATAGACATAAAAAAAGAGAATATGAAATATATTACCTATAAAAAATGATAAAAACATTTTTGCCTAGACTTTCTCTCATTTTCTTGTATATATCGCTTTATTAACAGTAGATTAAAAGAGTAACAAATAAGATATAACTAATTAAATTACTATTTATTTATATTGAGCATCATATTCCATTTTCTATTCTTAAATTCATTCTATGAGTGTGGTGTAATGTGATTGAATTTGTTTTTTGTTTTTTTTACCTCAACCATAGTTCTATAAGTATATGACTAATTAACACACTCTATAGTTTTTGTGTGGTATTTTTTTCAATTGAAAACCATTTCTTAAAATTCTGGTTAAGAAAAAGTCATAATTTATGATTTTTCTTATACCTATCTTTTCAAATTTTAGAAACTACAATTTTATTTTTAATTTATTAATGAATAATACTTATTTCATGAGGCTTTGCAAATACTAGGCTATTGATCCATACTACATTGTGAGATAGATAAATATTTTTCTAAACATGTAAAAAAATATCCAAGACACAAAACCTATTTAGTATTGTTACTTAACTTCAGTTTGTGGCTCAACATTGAAATCTTATAACTTAACTCCTTGCCTATCATGAGTTTAAAATTAACTCGCATAAGAGTTGTCCTTAATATAATCGTATTGACTTAGTTGATCAAAAAACAATTCAAGTGATTGATAAAAAAAATGTTTTGGATGATATAAATTAATACAAGATGATGTTTTTATATATATCTAGATGATGAAATATTGGATACACTTGATCTTTGTTGTGTAACTCAATAAATCTACTACCCAAATCATGAATTCTATTAAGGTTACCAACTTCTCTTCTATATTTTTTAACTTATGATATGAAACCAAAATATTCACTCATACAATTAAGAAACCAATCAAATTTTAGGATATTTAAAGATTGTGATAACATCATAAAAATAAAACCAAAACAAATTATAAAAAATGTTGAAAGATAAAATTAATTAAAAAAAACCTAAAAATTAATTAAAATAAAATAAAATAGAAACATGAATTTTTATATATATAAAGAAAAAAAGCAAAGAAAAGGCGTATAACCCATCAAGTTAACTTTGAAACTTTTTAACCTAACTCCTTACCTACTTTGAGTTTACAATTAACTCGTGTAGGAGATGTTTCAATGTGATCTAGTCGCCTTGGTGGATTCAAAGTTAATAAACATGACTTGACTTTTTTCTTTCAAGATGATATTTTTTTTTAATATTGAGATGATAACATATAGGATCAACTTGAGTTTTGCGACTTAACCCATTAAACGTGCGATTTGATTAATGGATTGCATTGGGTTGGATACTTTTTATTTTAAAAAACTATTTGTTACTTAATTATTTAATAATAATAAAAACAACACTCATAAAAATGATCACCGTACAAATACGAGGATATTTGTTGAGACTATGATAATCTTGTAAAAACTAAATCAAAACAAATTATGAAGATTGATTCAAAATCAACATAACATTGAAGTATAAAATTAAAAAAACAAAAAAGATTCAATAAAAAAACAAAATAAAGGTAAAATTCTTTTTAAAAAGATAAAAATAGGGGCAACTAATTATGATGGAGTTGAGTTTTACCATAGTTCTTTTAGTGGAGTAGATAATGCATCATTTAATAGTTAGAAAATAACATTAAATAAAATTTACATATTTTGGGTAGTGTTTGATTATTATCTCGAGATAGAGAAGACATAGATAGTAAATATAAAAACATTTTTGCTTGAAAAGACAAAGATAGATGCATAAAAAATTTATATCACAAACAAGATATTGATTATTTTTTTTATTTTCTAAAATACCCCTAAAAAAAGCTTTTATTATCAAACTTGTCCAACTAAAACACACAACAATAAAAATTATTATTATAACTTGAGTTACGAGTTAGGATGGTCAACCATATAACTTGAGTCAACCCTAATTTTATTTTTGTGAAAAGGATCAAAACAACATTGTTTTAACTATTTTTTTTTTTATAATTCCAACAAGTTCTTAACTTGAGTTTTGAATGCGTATTATCTTGTGTTGACCAAACCATCAGTCGAGTTGATTTTTTTTTAACTAGGACAGAGAATCAATCTTTTCTTATTTTTCTAAAATATCAAACCGGTCTAGGCCTTTACAATCTAGAATGTCTTGCTGTACCAAGAATACTTGTACACATCAGGAAGGCACGTGTAATAAAGAAGAAGCAGCAGCTTCGGTTGCTTCCATTTTGCTATTTAATTAAGGTTAAGATAAGATTGGAGTTTTTTTGAAACAATTAGGACTGAATTGATTAAATATAAAGATTCTGAATCTAATTGTGAACAAGGATATAGATCAGAGACTAAACTTTGGTAACATTTTAAGAGTCGTATTTATCCATTACTTAACGGTCCCGTCAGAGTCCGTGACGGCATCATCCCCCATAAACTCACGAATCACGATTCTCCCCTTCCGTTAAACCACCTCCCTTCCCTTTTCCTCAAACGGCTTCATCTTCTTCCTAACGTCGTCGTTCTCGTAACTCTGACTGTAACGTCCCTTCCATCTCATGGCGTCTTCGTGTGACGAGGATTTCTCTCTCCTCGGCGATGATAATCACCATCATCACATCCTCTACCGATACCCAACGAAATCAACTCCGATCCACGCGCAACCTGAGTCGATACTCCATCTGGAAGGAGAAGAAGAAGACAGGGAGGATAATAACGAGACAGATTCAGCTTTCGAAGACGTGAATCCTTACAGTGACAATGAGGCATCAAAGAGAAGCGAACAAGAGGGCAAAATCGACGGAGGAGGGACTCCGTACAACATTTACAAGAGAGGAAGATCCGGTGGAGGAGAGTACAGGAAGGATCGAGAAGAGTGGAGTGACGTGGCAATCGGATGCTTGTTGGATGCGTACTTGGAGAAATTTACACAGCTGAGTAGAGGGAATTTAAGAGGGAGAGACTGGGAGGAGGTGGCGGCGATGGTGAAACAGAGTAAGAGTGTGGAGCAGTGCAAGAATAAAGTTGATAATTTGAAGAAGAGGTATAAATTGGAGAGGCATAGGATTACTAGTGGTAGTATTTCGTCTAGTCATTGGCCTTGGTTTCAAAAAATGGAGGACATTGTTGGGAATTCTCTGCCTATCAAGGTTGATCATACCGCCCCCGCCCCTGCTGATGAGGATAATGGTAATGGTGGCAGTGGTGCTTCTTCTGTTAGCGTACCTAGGCAATCCAAGAGGTATATTTTCCTATGCTAATGGTATGCTTCTACTTTTTCTTAGTAAGGCTTGATGTTGAAACAAGAATTATGCTAGATGCCCTTTCCGATGAATTAGTTTCGGAGTCTGAGATTTTATTCAATATAGTTTCTCAAGTTGGATCACAAATCATTGTTTTTGTTTGTAGTAGCTGCGTTAGCAAGGAAAATCATCAACCCACAATATTATTACTATTAACATGAGTGAGATATGCAGCTATATAGTTAATGGCCACATGTCCTCTTCTTTGATTGAAGTGAAAATGGTGTTTTGGATTTGGAACAACTGAACAAGTTATCATCTTCTTCCGTTGCTTGAAGATGCGCCTCAACAGTAGCTACTTTTGGTGGCTATATCATTCTTTCTAATGTGTTCTTATTGCAATCTTCTTATGTATTTATTTACATTTGTTTCTGGCAGATATGCAAATACAATAGCAAGTCCTGTAGGTCAGACAAATAACATGAGGCCCAAATCCTTGTCTAAAACCAGATGGCGGAGAGTAATCTTGAAAATTAGCGGTGTTGCTCTTGCTGGCACTGGTCCTAACAACATTGATCCAAAGGTTGATTGTGCCCTCTTGCATCTGCTCAAACTTGGGATTATATAGTAGAGACTGTTTCCCACTTCACTCTTTCTAGTAAATGCACTGAATTGTCTGTATATTATTTTCCCATTTTCTTTTGAATTGAAGCTGAAATTAAATCGATATTTTTTATTGCTAGGTAATGACGTTGATTGCAAGAGAAGTTGCATTGGCTTGCCAACTTGGTCTTGAGGTATGCTCATTGCAAGTGGTATTTCTGCTATCTTTCTGAATCTGAAACGTAACATGCCGATTCTTTTCTGTATTCCAGATTGCTATTGTTGTTGGAGCCCGTAATTTCTTTTGTGGAGACACATGGCTGTCTATAACAGGCTCACATAGACGCACTGCATACCAGATAGGGTAACTCGCCTCCTACCAGATTGCAATAAGACAAAACTGTGGACAGTTTTAGCCTTCTTGTGATTTTAAACTTAGTCTTTTGTTAGTTTCTCTTTCCCATTGTGATCACCTGATTTGTTTACTCTTGGTAGCAACAACTGTGATGTGTTTACTGTTGCTTTTTTTTTTTCTCTGGCCCATACTGAACAAGTCTACTTGAAATCCAAGCCTTTATTAGATCTTTCTTGTGGCTGTCATACTGTGTGCAACTGATTCACTCTTAATGTCTATATTCTCCATAAATGAATAATAATTATCCTGATTTCAGGTTTTACATTTAATACATCGCTTGATTTTCTTATTCATCGTAAGAGATAAGTAAATATCTTGAGTGGTCATTTGAAGGAGGAAGGAATCTGTGTGATTTTGAGGTGATGAAATTGATATTAAACAGATGGGAAGATTGGGGATGAGTGTCTTTGGTCACAATCATTTCAATTCGAATTCTCTGTGTTAGTGAACATAGGATGATGATCATATAACACAACTGACATTGAATTTTTTGTAGAATGCAGTGAGCATTCGCCTCCTTTTCTTTCATGAGACTTTTATTGATATCTTTCATTGTTTTAGTGATAATAATCTTTTCATTGCTTCACGGCTAGCTAAACTTGTCTATGATCTCAACTCTGTGGTTACTGTCTGAGGGACATATTTGTGATTCTCAGAATTTGTGGTTCTTCCTGAACTGAACATTCATTGTGCAATCTGTATCAGTATGATGGCAAGTGTGATGAATTCTATATTGCTCCAGTCAGCTTTAGAGAAGATAGGCGTTCAAACACGTGTGCAAACTGCATTTGCAATGCAGGAGGTTTCAGAACCATACAGTAGGCAACGAGCTATTCGGCATCTTGAGAAAGGCAGAGTAGTGATATTTGGTGGCATTGGTGCTGGCACTGGAAATCCACTCTTTTCCACTGACACCGCTGCTGCTCTTCAAGCTTCAGAGAGTATGCTTTCTGCCTGATTTAGATTTCTTGCATGATATTTTTAATTCATAATAAAAAATTGCTCTCTCTCTCTCTGCCTGATTTAGATTTCTTTCATGATAATTTTAATTCATAATAAAAAAATTCTCTCTCTCTCTCTCTCATTTTAGGTTAATTTTAGATCTCACTTTTTCTTTCTTCAATGTGCTTTTGATCTCACCTAACACGCTTTCCTTCCTTAGTTCATGCCGAGGCAGTCCTTAAAGGTACCAATGTTGATGGCGTCTATGACTGCCATTCTCCTGACAGCAATGTTATATTTGAGCACATCTCCTTCAGGGACTTGGTCTCCAGAGGTGTCACATCAATGGACATTATGGCACTGACCTGCTGTGAAGAGAATAACATTCCTGGTTGGTAAATCTTGCTGCATATTTTCCGTTACTAACATATCAGTTCATTTTCTTGCCGAGTAAGGGTTGTTTTTGCAGTTTGCTGACATAAAAATTGACATATTTTACTGTTGAATCATTCTTGGGAGATTGAATTCCATGCTAAATGAATAATTTTGTTTTGTACAGTTGTGGTCTTCAACCTTCTTGAGCCTGGGAACATCTCAAAAGCATTACGCGGAGATCAAGTTGGTACACTGATTGATCAAACTGGGAGGATGGGCTAAATTCCACAACATGCTTAATGCCTCACTGGATATTTTATTTCCAGATACCATATGTAATTGCAGTTACGTGGACCCTTCCGGGACATTTTCCGGCATCTAAAGTAATTTCTGTTGAGTTGAAAGGTTTTCTTAGATGCATGTGAGAAGTCAGGGTGTGGATCCTCTTTATTCTCCAATTGCTGAGAATTGGAGCTGATTGACTAGTTCTCTTCGATGATACTGCATTGCTGTAATGCTGGTATCTCGTGATTGATAAATCTTTCACTCCAGAAAAACAATGGAAGATGATGTGCAGATCAATATATCTATATATACACATTAAGAGTTTAAATATTATGATGCCCTTGTAGTTAATTTTTACTGTTAACACTGGAAGAAGAGGAATATTTTTCATCTGGGCCTGCCTTACCACAGAGAAGGCTATGTTGATTAGTCTTGACTAATAAGATCAGCCGGAAAAGATGACGAGAACAAGTCGGCGAAGGTGAGAGTCCGACCCCGGGTTTCTAAATACGATGTTCCCAGAGCATGGATATGGAACCGATCAGCCAACAGAGACGAACTTTCTACTGGGAATCCTTGTACAAACAGTATCCAAAATGTAATGACAAATGATATGAAATCAACAAATCGACGTGACCCTGTAATCTTGATCTGACAGGTTTGACAACGAAGGTACTCAGAGTTGAGCGACAATGTAAATTCATGAAATCATCGATTCGTTCTGCGTCCTTTTTCGGAAAAAAACAATGGCAATCATGGTGACATGAACAAGTTTAAATAATTAATTTAAACGCCAAAAACTAAATTTTACATTAAAGAAGACTAGGAAGAACTATATTGTTGACAGACATGTGCAAGGGATGTTGGATCCTAGCTCCCACCTGCAACAGCGATAAAATGCGAGGCATTAAGGGCTACAAATCTTACAAAGAAACATGATACAATCTCAGGGTCTTATGAAAAGCCAGCAACAAGGAGATACTGCCTGAAAATGAAACAGGGGACAGGAAAAACAAGAAATTTAAGCAATCGACACTTGCTATTCTTAGGCAATGAAACATCAATACCCCGCCATCCCATCTTCAGTGGTTGCGAGGGAAGGTGACAGTGAGTTGCGAGATTCATCGTAGTCCTCCCCCAGAGGAGACTGCTCCACCCTAATGTCTTCAATCATCTTAACCACTTCTGCCATTGTAGGCCTCTTTTCAGGTTGTGGAACCACACAAGCCAGCCCCACATGAAGCATCGATACAAGCTCCTCTTCAATGTTCTTATACCTCAGGAGTTCTTGATCAAATACTTCTGATGTCCACTCTTCCTTAACGACTGATCTCACCCACTTAGGAAGATCTACTGCCTGTTCGTCGTCTTCAATGCGTGGGCGTGTTGGCGAGGGGTACTCCGAAGGAGCTCTGCCTGTAAGAACTTCCAGCAACAAGACCCCAAAACTATACACATCCGCCTTTTGAGAGAGTCTCTTGACTTCTGCTTGCTCTGGAGCCCTGTATCCTCCCAGTCTTGCAATGGCATGGACTGGGTTCAAAAGTAGAGACAGCCCGAAATCAGAAATGCAAGCAACACCATTCTTGTCGAGGAGCACATTGGAAGATTTCACGTTCCCATGGGGGATCTTCGATGCACTATATTCTTCATGTATCTTTGCCAATCCTCTAGCCGCTCCCAGCACCAGGCTGATTCTTGTTGTCCAATCCAGAGGAATCCTTCCCGAACCTCGATTCCCTGAGATTGCACGGACAAAACAATTAGCAAAAATAAAAAAACATCCAAAAACAGACTATATATTCTGCCAAAGAAAAACTCATTAAAATCGATCCAATCGGATTGCAGAATCACAAACCATGAAGAAGTGAGTAGAGGCTCCCATTAGGAAGATAATCATAAACGAGAAGCTTCTCTTCCTTGGCATAATAGTAAGCTGCGAGTCTCACAATATTTAGGTGCTTAAGTTTCCCAATCACATCCATATACTGTTCAAACTCCTTCCTAGCACAAGGGTTTGCATCCTTCAACCTCTTGACAGCCACTGTACCACCATCATCGAGAACCGCCTTATAAACAGTCCCCAAGCTCCCTTTCCCGAGCATCTCAGCCGACGCACGCAGTAGATCCTCGAGTTCAAACTGCTTCCTCCTGTCGAAGAACACTAGCTTACTCCTGTCTGTAGCATTGGTCCCATCACTATCTCCACCCTCGTTAGCATACACTCTCTTTTCACTCCCATAGCTGCTCCCGCTCTTCCTCCTCTTTCCACTCTCACTGCCCGCTTTTGAACTCGCACTACCACTTCTATCTCTACCACAGTAATACGCAACTAAAAACGAAACCACCACCAGTAACGTCACACAATTTGCTATCACAATTGCCGCTATAGCACCGGGGCTTAGTCCTTTATGTGACTGAGATCTATCTTTTCCAAGGAGTGGGGTTTGAGGCATAGAGCTAGGATTAGAGGGTACTGTTTGATCTGAATCGTCTGGTTGTTCATTGCCTGTGAAGGAACACACTGGCAATGGGGTGGACCCGCACAGACCTTCATTGCCAGAAAAGCTTCGCTCGCCGTATTTCTTCAGTATGTTATCTGGTAACCGCCCGTAAAGCTCATTATTGGACAAATTCAGCTCTTTTAAATCTGGAAAAGACGTAGACAAGTCAGGAACGTGACCGGACAGTTCATTGTTCTGTAAGCGGAGTGTTAGCAGCGCGGTCAAATTGGTCAACTGCACGGGGATCTTGCCATGTATGTTGTTGTCGGACAAGTCAAGACGAAGGAGACGGTTGAGAGAGGAAATCTCGGGTGGAATGTCACCTGAAAAGTCATTGCCTGCAAGGTAGAGAAGCTTGAGATGGGTGCAGTTTGTGAGAGGAGAAATGGTGCCATTCAGGCGGTTGTCATGGAGGTCTAGGAGGCGAAGCTGATCAAGGAGAGAAAGTGAAGTGATGGGCCCACGAAGTGAGAGAGAGGGCAAAGAGAGGGAAACCACACGGCCGGAGGCGGAGCATCCGACCCCAAGCCACGCTGTGGGGAAACCACAGGCGTTCTGGCCAGTCCAGTTGGAGAGGAGGATGCCGTGAGTATCAGTTTGGAGGCGGAAGAGAGTAAGAGCATGTGTGTCATTCGGAGGAGCAGCAGTGACAGTCAGAGAGACGTGGACTGAGAGAAAGATGGTGAAATAGAGGAGAAAAATTGTCCTCATGCTGTTTTCTCTCTAGGGTAAAGGCGGGAAGAATGAGTGAGGGAAGATATGGTGTTTTAAAAACATGCAAGGAGAGAGGAAAGCTGAGGGGATTGCTACTTTCTCTTTAATTTGTCTTTCATCTGTTTTAGATTTAGAAAAATAATAATTTAAATACAGAAAAGAGAGGGGGGTTGTTAATTGTATATTTATTTATATTATTTTCTAATAATTTTTTCAATTTAAAATCATTTAAGTTTAAAACTTACATATATTTATATTATTTTTAATTTGATTTTTATCAAATAAAATGATAGTCATAAGATATAAATGCATAGTTATATTATTTTATATTTGATTTTTATCAAATAAAATAAGAGTATTAAGATTTAATCTGATAACCATTGAAATTTAACACCATTTTAAAAGATCATGTGACTTCAAAATTTAATATTTAATGCGTTAAAAAGAAGAAGACAAATCTTGTGATTATGTATATAATCTTGTGGTGTCATGATTAAAGGAAGAACGACGTGGGGGGAGAGAGAGACCCAGTTAATCATTCCAACTTTAATGATCTTTGAGAGAAGGAACATGATTAAAGGAAGACATGAAGGTGGTTGCTTGAATGATTGCTGCTCTCCACTCCTCGATCCTTCCCATATGAAATTTGAGTAAATTGCACTCCTCCCATTCTGCTTTTTCTCTCATGTGGGTGTGTGGGATTGGCATATCCATGTCCTTCTTACCATGCACTTATTCTCAATCGCCATTTTTGATCACCATGGCGGGACAGACGGCAGAGTGCTCCTCATTATTTATCAGCAGCTTTTATCTTCATTTACACTGCCGAAGTAAACCCACTTTATTAAAAGGAATGAAACTTTACAGACGCACATCATCATTTGTTTCAGAGATAATTTCTAGATCAGTTTGGTCTCAGCGTGGGTAGCGGGCAGTAGCAGGAGTCGTCGTCGAACGTTTGACTAAAGCATCTCTAACTTGACACCAATCTGTTCTGTCTAATTGATGGATCGTGTGTTCATTTGACTCCGCTAACTCTGTTCTATCTGTTTTTGTATTTTAAAAAAGGATTGGTGGGTAATGTTTTGCATCTCTGTTTTCACCTGTTGAAAAAAACAAAAAACAGAACAGCCATTACATCCAATGATGGCGAGCAACATGCAGCAGTGCAATGAATCATGATAATTTGGTCGACTTTCAAATCTGTTACCTTGAGGAGGGAAATTGTTCAGAGTGAAGCTCCAGTCCAGGGCCACTAGGGCAACCTATTCAGGACTGTTGTGGCAGGTAAGAAATCCATGCATTGACCCAAAATTTCAATTTTCAAATCTCTTGTTAGGCTATTTTATGAAGCTTT
>CM063593.1:6808363-6823995 GCA_032356905.1 Salix exigua | reverse complement strand
CTTTTCTTTTTCTTTTTCTTACTTTTGATAAAGAGACAGGGTCTTCTCCTCATTTTTTATACTAATCGGGGCGCTATGCCCTTCTAAAGATTACGAGGAATAGTAGATCCAATAAGGATCAAAATACAACAAAGGATAAATGCCTGATGGAGGATCGGTTAGAGTAGCCGATCCCCTATCTAAAAGAGTTCTACCTAACCTAAAATTAGCCAACCAATCAGCGACATAATTGGCTTTCCTATACACGTGTAAAACTTCAATACCCCATGTCCTACCCAACATATCTTTAATCTAGGAAATAAGGTTATAGTGTTTATCCATGCCCCCACTACCATTCTTGATAAGATTCACCACAATCTTGGAATCGGACTCCAAAACCACTTTCCGAAAGCCTTTGTTCCATGTGAGTTGTAAACCATCATGGACAGCCCATAGCTCCGCAGTTATAGACGAACAAATTCCAATATTTCTCGCGAAACCTCCTACCCACGTACCCATATGATCTCTGATCACTCCTCCTGCACCTGCGACACCAGGATTGCCTTTACTGCACCCATCAACATTTAATTTGATCCATCCTTCCGCTGGATACTTCCACCCTATAGAAATTATCTCGCTATCCCCAGCTGTTTCCCTAATATGTCTCCCCTGCACCAACTTACTATCTGCCACTGTTCTCCTTATAGCAAGCACGGTCCCATACCAATTACCTTGATTTCCTCCGAGCGTTCTGTTACATCTCGCCTTCCATATGAACCATAGAGCAACTCCATACACTAGAGGCCAATCTCCAAACCGATTTGTGTTATGACGGAAAGATAAATTGGAGACCAACCAGGCATACCAATTTTGACTGAAAAACATTTCCCTTTTCTCTACCCTTACAAAGGCCTCCCAAATTTTCCTAGCCGCAGGGCAATCTCTAAGAGCATGAAGTAAGGATTCCACTTCATTTTCACAAACACTACAGACATTTCTCTAACCGCCTTCTCCATCGCATTTCATTTGTCAGAATAGCATTATGGGCTATAGACCATAAAAACACTTTGATTTGTTCCATTCCATTCCAGCGCCACACGAGACGCCATATAGGGTCATGAGTCATAATTACCCCTTCCTCCCGAACCCCATAAGCTGTCTTAACAGTAAAGCTGCCATTTATGGAGCGGTTCCATATCACTGAATCTTCTGGTGAATCTCTCTGAGGTGGGGGACATCCAGCAATACCCATCACTGCTTGCACCGGAAGAATATGAGCAAAGGCTTCCCAATTCCAGTTACCGTTACTATCGACCATGTCCACCACTGAGCAATTAAGAGACTCTATTTGCATCTCCTGTTGTATATGATTAATAAGGGGGCCACAACCTTCCACCCAACTATCCTTCCAAAACAAAACCCGTCTTCCATTACCCAAATTCCAGCTTATATTCTTATGCAATTCCTCCCATTCCCTGCATATGCTCTTCCATAATATAGAATCTTTAGATGTGGCTACCGGCCGCCCTTCTCCCCTATGCGAGTTCCTGTATTTGTCCTTAAGAAACCTGACCCACAAGCTGTTATCATTTAACAAACCCCAAGCCAACTTCAAAATAAAAGCTTTGTTTACCATCTCCATTTTCCTGATACCCATCCCCCTTCCTTATCGTGGAAGGAAAAAGACGACAACTTTAAGTCTCAAGGAAGCAAAATCATTGGTTGTACTACGAGGAACAAGACTCGTAAACTGGAATATCACAGATGTCTTGGTTCCATCCATCCCGAAACCCTCGCAATTTTGATTTACGTCTAGAAACAATGTCTCTTGAGAAACAAGCCCTCGTTGACTAGCACTAAGCATAGTCGTCAATACTGCTCCGGTTTTTGATTAGAACCGAATGTTTCGGTTTGAACGTTCGAGTGTTCTGTTTCGATGTCATACTGTTCATATATAATTAATTAATTATATATATATGAAAAAAATAAAATATTAATTTAACAAGCATAATTAAAATTTGAACTCTTTTTTATTTAAAATATTTTGGTATTTTTAAATTATTTTGATATATAGATGTCAAAAATAATTTTTAAAAATAAAAAAATAGATTTTAAACCGGAACAGAACCAAGGTGTTCAGTACGAATTTCCGAAGCCGACCGAATTAAAGCCGGACAAAAACAACTCCGTTTTGTTCCGGTTTTGTAAATGGAACAAAACGTTCAGGCGTTTACGTAGAGCAGAACGAATTTGATATCTATGCTTGTAAGGTGTCTGGCAATGAGTTTACAAAATGTTTTTGAAAAATAATAATTATTTTTATTTTAAATTAAAAAAAAAGAATTAGTGTTTTTAGATATTTTAATGTGATGATATCAAAAATAATTTTTTTGAAATAAAAAATATATTATTTTGATGCATTTTTAACTTTAAAATACAACCTCAACCATATACCCAAACAAACACGTAATCAATCATTGAATTATCTTGGAGTCCAACCTAGCTTGGGTCACCTTCCATGTAAGAAAACTAGGAATGTCAAGTCTACAAAAAATTAAGATTGAGACTAAGAGGTTTGTTCTTCATGTTATTTTAAGTTCGAGATATGTAATTGTTAATATGATGGTCATTAAAAACTTAAATAATTATTAATTTCAGGGTCTACAGAATTAATCTGAATATACATAAACTGACTTGAATACCCCCATAAATCCAAAAAAGAGAGCTACAAATAACTCCAATGGCGATGCATTTTAGCACCGGCTCCTTTCTTTTTACAGCAGCAACAGAGATATTCTATTTTCGAGCTCTTTTTAAAAGAAATTCTCAAGAGATTGCGCCTGGCAACCAAACGAGAGGTGCCATCGCCAAGATTTCTTATCAGCTCATCTGCAACATGAAACTTGATGCATCACTAATTATTACCGAGCAAAAAGATTCTATAACAATTTAAGAATTTGCTTTTTATAATTAACAATCTTGGGGTGGAATAAAATAGATAATTTAATTGTCAATTGTGAAATGGCCATGGTGGGGGGGAACCAGAACATGGTAAGACTAATTGCTGTCGCTGAAAGTGAAGGTGATGCAGCAGCTTTTTCTTTTTTGCTTTCTATTTCAAAAGCACTTACCCTCCAACATTTGGTGGCGGGATTGGCGTTCTAAATTTCCTCTCTTTCAATCAACCCTATCGTCTCCTCTCTGGCCAGTAATTGACCAAATCAAAAGCTTACCGGTGCTACACACACACACACACACCATGTAATTTTATCTACAATTAATGATTTTAGTTTATAATACTTTTTAATGTGAGTTTACATGGCTTGTAACAACAGAGATGAAGACGGTAAATATTTTAATTCTTAAAAACAATTTTAAAAAATATAACTGTATTAAAAATTTAGGTTTTCATTATAATTTGAATAAAATTAACTAACCATAGAGTGGTTTTTATTAAAAAGCATTAGAAAACTTTTTTCCGAGTGAGTTTTTTTAATATTATAAGATAATAGATAAAAATGTTAAGAAATTAATATAATAATTAAAAACTACATAATATAGATAAATAAAGATTTATCATGTTCTCAAGGAAATTAAATTTAATGATGAGAGGGGAGGGTTGAATGATAACAAAAAAAAGAGGGCGCGATGTGTTGAAATGATTGTCTTGCATTTACAACTATGTTATATTTTAATTTTTTATTGATGCAAATATTTACCTTAATTTTTATTGATTTAATAATAACATATATTTGAAGAAATGATAATTTAATTATATTATCTTTTAATAATGATTTTTTTTTATGATGATTACAAATCTCATTTTAATATGATTTTGATGAGTGTAAATAATTATCTTGTTTCGAATATTATGAATTTATCAAGGATAAATTAGACTTTTCAATGATTTATTATATCTTGTTTCTCATCAACAAAACATAATAATTAATAATTATATTTTTATTTTTTCTATTTCTTTATCTTGAGAAGATAATCAAATATTATTTTAATGTTAACATGAAATTAATAAATTTAGCATATACAAAAATTGAAAGAAAAAAATTTATAAAAAGAAAAAGAAGAAGGAAGAATTGCTATTTCAAAATCTCTACAAAAAAATAAATTAACAAACTAACAGAAAAAATATAGATAAAAATAATTTATATTTAGAATCCATGTTAAATTATTATTTAGAATCTTTGTTAGTTTAGTTTATATTAGTTTCTCCCTGTATATATGGGTTATGCATGCAAAATTTTAATATGCATGAATATATTGAAGGAGAAGAAAAACTCAAAACTTTTCTTCCTCCTCCTCCTTGTTTTCTCCATTTCTTCTCTCAATCATATACATTGAGAAGAGAGCTAAGTGATTTTTACCAAGAATGAACAAATCCAATTAGAAAAACTTCATATGGTAAGGTTAACAAAGCAAGAGAGAAAGTGTGCAACATAGAAAAGAAAGAGGAGAATTGCTGGAAATTATTGAAAAAATATATAAACAGTTGATCAATTAGTTATGATAAGATGTCTCTTTTCAATTAAATGCATTTGTTTTCTTGATTATGGATGGTTGGAAATCCTTAATTTTGAATTTTATGGTTCATGAAATTTTGAATGGAAATGCTTAATTGTGTAAGTTCTTAAAAGATATGAATTGTGAAGCCATAGATAAGGACCAAATTACAGAAAATTAGAAACCAATTAAGAGATTGAAAATATAAAGTGGCCTACCATGGTTTGAGATCTTGAGGGATTTAGAAATTTGACTAAATTGGATTGATTTTTGATGTTTTAATGATGATATGATGTTTGAAATTGATGGTGAATATTGCAATGTGAATTTATAAGAAATGATGAAAATACAAAAATGATAGAGTTATGCAGGTTTTAGTGTTTATCTTATGTTATTATATTTAGATTGGGTTAATACGAGGATCAACATAACACTAAATATAATCGTGTAAATGACCCAAAATATATTTTTATCTTTGATAAATTATGACTTTTCTAGATGTGATCTCAGGGCTTAAATACTAAGCCCAATAATGTAAATTAGGCTTTCTAGTCTAGCCCAACAATATGACCCATGATCAAAATAAAGTTTGGGAAGATAGGATGGTTTCTTTGTTGAACATTCTCAATAACACAAGTAACATCTAAAGTCTTATAAATCAAATCAAGCTAGAAACCAATTCGCATTGAATCATGGTCATAAAGATCAAGAACATGTGAAATTAATGCTGAAAGACACATTCAAAGAGAACAATATGCTACATATTTAAGAGTCAAATCCAATATTCTCAAGCACAAACTCAAGTCTTCAAAGGGTTCAAAGATAATTGATCCTTCTTATCTGGATGTTCTTACTCCTTTTCATCTTTTTTAAACATTTGTTCCTCTACTCTTCTTCTTTTCTTTTCTTAACAATATGCGCATTTTACAGGATGCTTCTCAGGGTGTGATGACACCGTTAGAATTTGATAAAAATGTGATGTTTTTTGTACCGAGCACAATAGTGTTCAAACTTGAAAAGCTTGTTCAATGCTGCCTGAAAAGCTTTTTGCTGGGTCGGAAACGACAAGCAGCACTATTGAATGGGCCATGGCAGAGCTGCTCCGCCACCCAAAGTCAGTGAAAAAACTTGAAAGAAGAGCTTAACAGAGTTGCTGGAACCAGACAGCAACGTTGAGGAAAGCGACATTGATCGATTACCATACTTCAACTCAGTGATGAAGGAAACAGTAAGATTACATCCTGTTATCCCAAACACAAGACTGCCTGTTCTAATTTACCAGTGGCAAAGACCCAGTTGCTAGTTAAAATACACGGTCTTGCATACTGGGAAACACCCTCTGTTTCTTTTGGGTTCTCAGGGTGTATTGATCTTTGGGTTTTGCCATGCTGCTAGTTAGTTTTTTAAACCCCCCTCTCTATTTAAAGTGTATTTTGTAGATTTAAATAAATGAGTAAAACTTTAATTATTTGAAGTTTTTATAAACAATGCATGAGGAGCATTCAAAAAATATCACCACATTATTCAATATGTTTATGGAGCTTTCATGATCCATAATTATTGGAGACGTTCGCCACATGGATCAAGTTGCTGCTTGAAATGCTATCAGTTATCCTTTACACCAATAAATAACGGATGAACGAAGACAGAAGAAAGGAAAGCGCGTCAGAGTTCAGTGTGAACTGTGAAGAGAGCCTTAGTACGTCATCTTATCTTTTGATGATAGGGCAATCCAAGTAAATGGATGTCCACCCAATCTTTTGATGATACGTTCATACTATTATTCAATTTACAATAGCAAAGAAAACTTAAAATAATAGGAAAATCCAAGAAAACTTGCATATAAATTAGGTGGACAAGGAAGAAAACTATACATAGAAAATGGAGAGCGACTGGAATTTACTTGCCGGGTTGGGTCTTTCATGCCACTGGCATTGTTTCTTCTGCTTAAACATACAAAATCGAGAGTTCATACCAAAAAACATCCACCAGGGCCCCCAGCATGGCCAATCTTTGGTAACATCTTTGATCTCGGGGCCATTCCACACCAAACATTTTTCAAGCTCAAAGAAAAGTATGGTCCTGTGATTTGGCTAAAACTTGGATACACAAACACCTTGGTGATACAGTCTGCCGAGGCTGCTGCAGAATTATTCAAGAACCATGACCTTGCTTTCAGCGATCGCAAAGTCCCTCTTGTGCTTACAGCTCATAATTACAACCAAGGATCAATGGCAATAGGTCGGTACGGCCCAAACTGGAGCATGCTCCGGCGTCTGTGCTCATCAAAGCTCATGATAACCAAGCAACTCAATAAGACAGCTGTCGTCCGACAAAAATGCATTGATGACATGATAAAGTATATTGAAGAGGATGTTGCAGAAGCACAGGCACAGGGAGAGTCGGGGGAAATCAAGGTTGTCCACTACCTCTTCATTATGACTTTCAATCTAATTGGTAATCTTGTGTTGTCACGGGATCTTGTGAGCCCTCGGTCAAAAGATGGCCATGAGTTCTACGATGCCATGAACAAATTAATGAAGTGGGCTGGGACGCCAAATGTGGCAGACTTCTTTCCATTTTTGAAATGGCTGGATCCTCAGGGGATCATGAGGAACATGGTGCAGGACATGGGACAAGCCATGAGGATTGTGGAGAAATTTGTGAAGGAGAAGACAGAGGAGAGGAAGTCAGAGAGAAAAAAGACAAACGACTTCCTCGATGCACTATTGGAGTATGAAGGTGATGGAAAAGACGAGGTTGATGTGATCTCGGATCAGAATAGACGAACTATCATACTGGTAAACACGATGCCTAAATGAGGTTAAACATATCAAACCAAGATTTTCATCAAGCTTCTGTGAAATATATCGTTTAACGACATTTAATTCAAAGTTCTCACTGGATGAATGGTGCAGGAAATGTTTTTTGCTGGATCGGAAACTACAAGCACCACGATCGAATGGGCCATGACAGAGCTATTGCGCAACCCTGTGGTGATGGGAAGAGCTACAAAGGAGCTTCATCAAGTTGTTGGACCCAAGAGAAAGGTTGAGGAAAGCGACATAGATCAGCTTCCATATTTGCAGGCAGTGGTTAAGGAGACACTAAGGCTACATCCAGTCATTCCCTTGCTGCTTCCACGGAATACTTTAGAAGATACAAATTTCATGGGATACCTAATTCCCAAAGATACACAAGTTTTTGTGAATGTATGGGCTATTGGGAGAGACCCGGATTCTTGGGAGGATCCCATGTCTTTCAAGCCCGAAAGATTTCTAGGATCAAACATTGAGTACAGGGGCCAGAATTTTGAGTTTATTCCATTTGGATCTGGGAGACGAATTTGTGTGGGCATGTCATTAGCTCACAGGGTACTTCACCTCAGTTTAGCCACTCTGCTGCACTGTTTTGAGTGGGAGCTTGGCAGGAATTATACCCCGGAGACCATAGACATGAATGAGGGGGTGGGAGTAACAGCAAGAAAGCTCAAACCCTTGGAAGCTAAACCAAAGCGGGTAGGGAGAACAACAAGTTTCAAATGAATTTCTGCAAAGTTGGGCGGGTAGCTGGGGAATGCATGCTTTGAATAAGAAATGGGAGCAAGACTTATACGACAGCTGAGGAGTTTTTCTCTACTGGTTGTTTTTAATCCTCGATGATGCTCATGTTCTCCATAACTAGTGTTCGTGCCAAAAATATATAGTTAAATAAATATGGCATCCTAAATCTATAGCAATGGGAAGGACAAAATGTCCTTCAAGATGATCACTTAAATAAATCTTGTAATTGCCTTTGCATTCAACCTTCTAATTGCACACGACTCTTGGAGTCTAAAATAAATCTTTTGTTAAGGGTTTTTTTGCTCCTTTTCTTTTATTTTTAGTGAAAAAAACATTTATACAGTTTTCTGCTCATTATATTACCTTGCAAAGAGGGGTTTATTTGTCTTAATAATTTTATGACACGTGCCACACACATATCAGAGTCCTCTATGTTATTTTAAAGTCGTTTGAGAACAATTCTAGTGACCACAAAAACTTGATAAGTTGTTGGGGTGGCATGTTGGGCAAGCCGGACGATGGTTCAACAACAACAAGTTTTTTTCTACTACTCTTATTTCTTCTTTGATGGATCTTAGAATTCAGTCTTTATATATATATACTAGCTATGGCACCCGCGCTTCATCGCGACCGGAATCATATTTTTTATCATAAAATATATTAATTATTTGTCATTTTTTTATTATAATATAAATTTAGACAAAATAATAAATCTGTGTAAAAATCTTGTGAAGTACAATTTTTTTATAAAATATATGAATTTTAAATGGATATAATGTTTTTTTTAATAGATTTCAACAAAATAACCAGTATAAAATTATCATGATAAAAAAAAGCAAGAAGATTCAGATATTTGAATTATTGATTACATTGTATTAAGATTAATTTATTCTATAATTCAATTTAAATTAAACACAACAAATAAAATATAAATTTTGAAAGAATTTGTATTAATGAAATAACAAAAATAAGTAGTTAATTTTCTATCTCCAAAAATAAAAAAACATATAAATTGAAAATTCATCCCCACATTACTGTTATAATCATTACTATAACAGTTAAAATTATTAAATTGACTCAAATAATTAAATTTTTTTTTTCAAAAAATATAAAAAAATCACTAAAACAATCACTATTATTGTGCAAACAATTAAATCATAGATTCATTTAATATGAAAATTAGATAAAAAAGAAAAAAAATATAAAAATATTATTTTTTAAATGATCATGAACATAATTTAAAATTTCAGAATTGAACTGAATAAAAGTAAAATCTCAATAAAAAATAAAATTTCAAAATTCAAACTAAAAACAAAAAGTTTAAATGAATGAATATGAACAAAAAATAAACATTGTCCAAGAAAAATAAAAAAATAGAAAAGAAAAGAATCAATACTAAATAAAAAATTAAAAGAATAAGTGTCAAAAATATATATATATATATATATATATATATATATATATATATATATAATTAATTTCAATTGAATGACAAAACTGCAATAAATCAAAATCTTGGGAAAAAATAAAGGAATTTTAAAAATAAAATATTAAAGGAATTTTTATTTGCTCTTTGTATTAAATGATTTTTATAATTTTACTATCTGCACAATAATGATTTTAGTGATTAATCTTTTTCTTATAAAAATATTTTGCTCTTTTTTTGAATGTTTGTTTGCGCTCTTTTTTGATCTTTTATGATGCAATACCTACATTCTAAAATATATAATCTATGCTTACGTAACAAAGTCTATTTAAAAATTTATATATTTTATCTCCTGATCTGTAACTTTTATGTAGATATATCATATAAATTTATCGTTGTTGATTTAATTATGTTAAATTATATATACAAAAATACCCGTTGCAACGCGCGGGCAATATAGCTAGTGTATGTGTGTAAGAATTTTGTTTTGTATTTTTTTTGTGTTTACCTTTTAGGAGGTAGTCTCACTCTCATTACACCGTACATCAATTTGGAATTGTTTTTTTTCATCATTTGACATTTACTTATTAGCCCTGATTTTTTTTATTTTTTCCGTTCTTTTTTTTATGAGGTTATCTTTATCTCATATCTTGAATCACAATTTAATCGAGTTAATATGAGATATGGGTTTTTTTTATTTGGTTTTACATGAAGCCATTTGCAATTAAATTATTAATCCTTGAGCATTGTTATTTTTTCCACTTTTTTATATGCAAGGTTATCTTAGATGTGGGGGTGGTCAAGCATCTCGACATCCCCTTCATGAATAAGTGGCATTTCTAGTTTGATGATGCTTAGAGTGACACTTATGACCATTTTTTTTCCTCTCTTGATTTATGTGTCAGCTTTAAAAAAAATCAAATCAACCCTTAAGATTTGTTGTGTTTAATATTTATTTTTATTATCTTTATCATAATTTTTAAATAATTGATGAAATTAAAATAAAATCAATTAACAGCGGTTTTCTAATCAATGAATCACGCGCCTGTAAGATGACAACCTTGGCTATGCATTATTTTCTCCATTCAAAAATAACACTACATTATTGGAGACGTACGACCACGTTGCTGCATGATCAATGGATGAACAAAGACAGGAGAAAGGAAAGCGTGTCATAGTTCATTGAGGAGACAGCCAGCTTATCTTTTGACGATAACGCAATCCTGTCCACCCAATCTTTTGATGATACGTGGACTCTATTATTCAATTTACAATAGCAAATAGAAGAACACTTGAAATAAGTCTGATGATCGTAGGAAAATTGGGTGAACAAGGAAGAAAACTAAACACATAAAATGGAGAGCGCCTGGAATTTACTTGCCGGGTTGGGTCTTTTCATGTCAGCTGCGTTGTTTCTTCTGCTTAAACACACAAAATCGAGAGTTCATACCAAAAAACATCCACCAGGACCCCCAGCATGGCCGATCTTTGGTAACATCTTTGATCTCGGAGCCATTCCACACCATACATTTTACAACCTCAAAGAAAAGTATGGTCCTGTGATTTGGCTAAAACTTGGATACACAAACACCTTGGTGATACAGTCTGCCGAGGCTGCTGCAGAATTATTCAAGAACCATGACCTTGCTTTCAGCGATCGCAAAGTCCCTCTTGTGCTTACAACTCATAATTACAACGAAGGATCCATGTCAAATTGTCAATAGGTCGGTACGGCCCAAACTGGAGCATGCTCCGGCGTCTTTGCTCATCAAAGCTCATGATAACCAAGCAACTCGATCAGACAGCTGTCCTCCGACAGAAGTGCATCGATGACATGATAAAGTATATTGAAGAGGATGTTGCAGAAGCACAGGCACAGGGAGAGTCGGGGAAATCAAGGTCACCCACTACCTCTTCATTATGACCTTCAATCTAATTGGTAATCTCGTGCTGTCACGGGATCTTGTGAACCCTCGGTCAATAGACGGCCATGAGTTCTATGATGCCATGAACAAATTCTTGAAGTGGGCTGGGACTCCAAATATTGCAGACTTCTTTCCATTTTTGAAATGGCTGGATCCTCAGGGGATCATGAGGAACATGGTGCAGGACATGGGACAAGCCATGAGGATTGTGGAGAAATTTGTGAAGGAGAGGACAGAGGAGAAAAAGACAAACGACTTCCTCGATGCACTATTGGAGTATGAATGTGATGGAAAAGACGAGCCTGATGTGATCTCCGATCAGAATAGAAGAACTATCATACTGGTAAACAAGATGCCTAAATGAGGTTGCAAATGTCAAACCAAGATTTTTCATCAAGCTTTTGTGAAATATATCGCAAACATTTGTTAAAGAAATTCAAAGCTCTTAACCAATGCATGGTGCAGGAAATGTTTTTGGCTGGATCAGAAGCTACAAGTACCACAATTGAATGGGCCATGACAGAGCTATTGCGCGACCCTATGGTGATGAGAAGAGCTACAGAAGAGCTTCATCAAGTTATTGGCCCCAAGAGAAAGGTTGAGGAAAGCGACATAGATCAGCTTCCATATTTGCAGGCAGTGATTAAGGAGACACTAAGGCTACATCCAGTCGCTCCCTTGCTGCTTCCACGAAATACTTTAGAAGATACAAACTTCATGGGATACCTAATTCCCAAAGATACACAAGTTTTTGTGAATGTATGGTCTATTGGGAGAGATCCAGATTCTTGGGAGGATCCCGTCACTGCCAAAAAGGGGTCATTTGCAAGCGATTTTTGCAACGGCAAAAAGTCGCTGCAAATTCTTGCAACGAGACCGCACAGCAACGGATCTCACCGCTGGGTAAACGCACCACTATTTTTTGGTCGTGGTTCGAATCCTGCAAACGGCCTATCCGCAAGGCAAATTAATTACTTCGCAAACGGATAAGCCGCTGTACCTCTTCAACCAGCAGCAGCCGCTGCAAAAGAAATACTTCTGCAACGCCGCCGCTAGCCGCGAATTCACCTGGCAACGCTGATAAGCCAGCTAGAATTCTACTCTTTTTTCCCAAAAATAATTTGCGTACCGATCATCCGCCAGTGAATGAACCGCTTGGCATCTAGATGCCGTTGCAACTTATTCGTTAGTTTTCCAAAAAAAATATAAACTTGTATACCACTTGCAACGGACATAAACTGACGCTGCAAGTATTCTTAAATACATTTAATATAATCACAACGAATAAATATTATGTGTCGTAAAACAGTATGGCGTCGAGATTTAATGTAACGCTATTATATATGTTAAAAGTTTGCTTCTGAAATTAGTTGGTAGTGTTTTGACTTTTAACTATATATCTGTGTAGGCTAATGTCAAATTAAATCCGCTTCTGGCAAGCAAATGAAAAGACAACGTGGTAATTTGTTGCACAGCCTACCCATGTGCAGTCTAATTGAAACCATTTCCGGCAAATCAAATTATCACATAGGATTAGCCGCCAGCAAAGTTTACCCATTTCCAGGTGATCGATCCGCTGCAACATGCATATTTGTGAATCCACTTGTGTTTCAGTAATCGGGACATCCGCTGCAAACCGATAATTGCGTAAAATTGTACAATCTTATTAAAAGAGTATTTGTATTGCAAGTCGAGAAACATCGCAACGAATTTAACCGTTGCCAATTAAGCATCGACATTCCGCTGCACGCTTCATTGATTTTGTCTTGAATTATTTGATTCTCAGCAGTTTGGATGTCCTTCAATCTTATCGCTTAAATTTAAGATAGCCATCGGAAAATATATCAAACCAATCTTTATAATTGCATGTATATATAAATATATATATGTTTCAGGTGTGTGTGTGTCAAATTAAAGTATGTAAAACTCATTATAATGTTCAAATATTTATTGAATATTATCGCCCATTAGATCATATTTGTGTTTATACTTTTAATTTTATATCTGTGTATTTGCGTGAAATGCTATAGTTGTGTGCAATAATGTTGCAAACGATAGAACTGATGTATTCAACGCATGTTATTTGAAATGGTATTATATTTGCTTCAAAATAATAATAATAATATGAATCAACGTGCGTAAATCTCAGCATTATTCCATAAATTCAAATAAACAATTTAATAAAATAAAATTATTCTAAAAAATCTATTTTCCATGTGCAAACGCTAGTCAAGGTCGCTGCTGCAACGGCTTCAATCCAGTTGCAAAAGGGATTGTTGCGACACACGCTTCTGACTCAAAAACGCGCAGCGCTTTATTCGCCAGTAAAGTACATAAACTCGCTCGTAAAATTCACTCGCCATATTTCTTCATCCCGCGATCTCTTCGTCTTCCTCCTCCATTTCAGCCACTTAACCCAAGTTGTATCGCTCCTCAAAAATCGTCAACGCCTTCCGCGTGAATGTAATCCTCTTCCTTCCGCTTATCTTCTTCCTTTTCCCCGTGGTTCGCTTTGCGGCATGATGTCGATCAGAGCGCAGGAACGTTGGAGACAGAATTAAAATTCGATCACTTGTTCCTGTCAATCTGGTCGCCGAATGAGTTAAACAGGCTTAATTCATCACCAAACAAAGTCACTGACTCTTTCATACGGTAAGCGTTTAATTTTGCACTTCAAGTAGTTCTGTCCGAATTTTTATCCAGGCAGGCAATCGAATGCCCGTAATATTTGTTTTAGTTTCTTGATCGTTTAAGTAAGAGTGAGTGACTTAAATGGAAAATATGATAATAAAACTCCATCTTCGAAATGGAATGACAAGCAGTCGCTTAGATTCGTGGGTATTTTTAGCTACATTTGCTTCACATGCCCTGGATTAGTTAAAAGATGTTCCATTTACCTAACGCTCTAGGCTATGAAAATGCCATATTTTGAGTAGTCTCTTTGTCTTATATATATTTCAGTACAAGACCACGAACAATGCTTCGCCGAGAAGAGACCTTTATCAGCCTTTTTTATTTCCTCGCGATATATTTATTTTTCTCTAGATAGAAACATTGATTGATTTCGGGATCGACATAATCGCGTGATTTGATCTGTTATTTATGGGGTTCATTTTTTCGCTTTGCTAAACATTCCGTGAGAAAGCAAAGATTACCTTGTGAAAAATGCGAATAAAATTCAAGACTGATCAATCACTTCAGATCTTCGATCCGCTATCTTTCTCCCAAGATGCATGCGTATGTGTTGATCATGTCATATGCTTAGTTGACTCAAAAGCTCTCCTTCTTTTTCTGAGCTCATGGAGAGGCTTGGCTTTCTTAGGTTGACTCACGTCATGCGTAGGAGCACTATAGAATTACTCCGATTACTTAATTCTGGTGTTAGGTTTGTTTGACATGATTCATTGAAACGAATGCATTTTTATGTTATATATGTGTTGGAAATTTGATTGTTACACGCTCTATTTATATCTTCATTGCTTGTTGTATACTGTCAGAATGGTGTATTATACGCTTAATAAACTCTTAGGTCTAACACTCAACATAATATAAAGTGAATTAAGATGATATATTTCTCCATGTACGTGTGTATCATAAAAACAATCGTCGTACGGGCACTGAATATATAGTAGTGCATAACGATATGACTGCATCGTAAAGCAAGTGTTGCAGAATTATAGTTGTGAGAAAGGCTTGCCAGTTTTGGCGGCCACAGTGAGGTAGGCATCATGATCTTCATTTTTTGAATCGCACTGCATTTGCTGACTTACTTATTCACATGACATACATGGGTGAAGTGAACCATTCCTCTATAATACTTCTGGAGTTAAGAGAAGTCTTCTTCTGCACTTTGTTATCCTAATACTAATCATCTATATTAGTACAATATTGATCTTCAATGGTGATCATTTGGTGCTTCTCCTCGCAGGGATTTCTATTATCTCTTAGCTCTTGCGCTTGTTATAGAGCGTATGAATATACTTTCATTTCATTTATCATGATGTAAACATAGCCAATATTAATGGTCGTTATAATATATAATTCTCTTGTTTGCGCTTTTCGATCGGTTTCGCGCGATATTTGCGTTTCATTTCATTCTATCATTTAGGTTCAGTTTGTTACATTTACGTTCTTCACCAGCTGTTTCATTGATGAATTTCATCTTCAGCGCGATGTATTACAAAATCAAACAACATTCTAAAATCGTTTGTATGTCATAATGTT